>MU172923.1:217042-308195 GCA_016695475.1 Suillus decipiens | reverse complement strand
TTTATACAAAAGAGTTGAAGCTTGTGCTATCGTTTGAACAAGTTGGATGATGGTCACACCGCTGATGATGGGATCCATTTGGGGGTGGAAAATATGACACCAGGCCCTGAGCAGCAGCGCTGTAGTTTTGAATGAAAAAAGGCGCCCATTGATCCACGTGCAATGTTGAAAACACGATGCAGTGATGGCATTGATTATTGATAAGGATGCAGTGTACATATACGTACTGGGAACAATAGATCATTTTAGTGAGTATCCAATGAGGTACCTTTTCAGAAGCTGATCGGAATGGAAGGGCCTGCCAGGTCGAAAGTTAGCACAGGTTAAGTTTAGTAGCACGCGCTCAGAGTCCGAGTTGATACACACTGCGTGACGCTTGTGAGCTCAAAATAGTGGTGAACGTGCTAAGCTTACTGTCATTTGAATTTTCTTGATTTGAAGTTTGAGGTTGCCCGGTCTCGACTATAGGAATTGTTTTGTGCAGCTATGTTCATTCATACCATGGAGTAGTTGAGTTTGAAATGATTCCAACTTGCTTACTGATTGGGAGTTACCTACCGCAGCAAAGCCTAGTAATCTAGGAACAACTTGCCTTACGTTCTGATACTTATCAAGGTGATGGAATGGAAGGGCCTGCCGGATCGACTTCACGGTAAGTATATAGACTCATCCTTGTCATCTAGTTGCTACACCACCAAAACACCAATAACTACCAATGCGGAAAAAATGCGGTCCAATCTACTGTATCATACACTCCAGGAGGCAGTGATCGAAAGCTCAAAATTATAAATACAAATATTGTAATGCGCGCAAACATATAGGAGAGAGCGCCAAAAATTGGAATGAGATTTTTTTCTACATATAGCATGGCCTGTATAAGGTTGCGCGGGTTGCGCCCCTGACGCCTACGAGAGCCAGCTACAAGAGATATAACCTGCCAATCGGTGCACGTTAATGGAAGCCACACGCCATAATATCAGCTCAGCATGTCTCTGAAACAAGAAATTCCAACCCAGGCAATGTATCCCTCCAAGCAGCGCCTCGCTGTAACTGCTAATAAAAACTGGCACAGTCTCACCCGTTCTCGCTCCAAATAGCGGCACTATAATCCTTTTAAGGTCTTTTATGAAACTTGTGTTCTGATCCACTGGTATCGTTATAGGTTGATCTGTCATGTCATCCCGTCCTGTGCTATGGGAAGCCATGGTAATATTACTATTCCCACCGTAGCCACCTAGAGATGGGACTCGACGGGCTTGGGCAGCATGATGGGACACAATCGCGCCGATACCCATAGCACTCAAGCAAAGATAGATGAGGTAGAATAGATAAAGGGAACAGCCTACACGACTAAATCTTGGATTTGTCTCACTAGAACATTGACGAATCAGAACAATTTCAGGCAAGCATGCTGACACAAACCTACTCATAAGTCAAGGTTGGCGGTGATACTGTTGATTTCCAATGAACAATGTAAGGACGTCCTACATCGTCCACCATAAAATATAGGCGCTGAAAGCCAGAATAGCTATAGCTAGCGTGTCGATTTCAAGGAGCGTTATCGGAAGTTCTGGACACGACGAGCGATGAGCTGGAGAGCGAACCATACGAGCTGAAGAATGGCGACACCCTTAGATAATACACCACCCTCTTCGATGTCCTCCTTCTGGATTTCAAGCACGTCCACAGATTCCTCACAAATGAAATGTAAGAGTTCATTGGGTGTAAGAGTGGCTCGCGGCTCGCGATCGACGTAGAGCATGAACCCATCCATCCATGCAAAGAACACATGAGTCACTGTCCATTCTGCGAAGATATCAGTTGTGTGTTCGGAAGAATCAAAATGCAATCGACCTTCAAACTCTCCAGGTCTGTATGCGTCTGAATTTCTACTTGATTCCAGGAATCCACCACGCAAAGGATGTCCCACGTCTGAGCTTTGGTTATGGGCTTCAGCAGGCCGTGCACCCAAGGCATCCGAGTCATTGAACTGCTTTTTAGCCGCAAGAGCGTTGTAAAGCTGCAGCGAGGCCCAGGTGAGAATGAGTTCTAGGGCGATTAACATTGTAGGCATGATGAGCATACGGCGAAAGAAAATAGCCAGTTTCTTCCCGCTCATGCCTGGAATGTTCAGATACATGGCAGTCCACGCGCACGCAAATAAGGTTATGTATTATGCCACAACTCCAGACGATGTCCCACAAAGTTCGTGTGTCATTTTTGGGCGGAGAGTCGCTGGCGTGGAGTGTAAGAATAAAGGTATTGTTAAGACCCAGGAGTGAAGCGCGAACGAATGGAATGCAGAAAAGGATAGCGTAAAGTAAGAGGACCATGGTAAGGTTGAGAGCATGGCATTTGTCCATTCTGCCGCACTCTTTTGAACGGTCGCCACGCGTATCAATCCATTCATGTTCATAATTAAGCCAGATTCAAGCACTGGCGCTCGGGTACCCATGCGGTAAGCCTCAAGGCTACCGTGATCACCGACGCGGCGCTGGTACATGTTCAAAGCGGTATATTGGACAATGAGACGCAAGACATACATTGATTTTCCCTGCTTGGATAGTATCATTATCGTCTGGCCATACAGAATGTAGGTCAGAGCGGTTTGCAGCTAGTGCATCGGTGTGTCCGAGCTAACTCGGTCTGAAAGAAATCCGAACACTGGATGAATAAGTCACGACATTGATGTATTGATGGTTGTTGCCAAGGTATTCACGTTTCTTCGATTAGGCGCATGTAATGTTATATGCTATATTATAGAAAGCCAGACCACCGTGCTCTACTTCCAAGGCTTCTACTTCTCAGAACCTTCCTAGTAAGGTAAATGGCTTCCATTGACCACCGAACACCTTGTGCAACTCGCGACTGTTCGAAAGATATTGACCCTCAGTTATTTAATGCGTGTGCAGGCCTGGAGCTTCGGCCGCAAGAAATAGAAATATGACTTGTGAAAGCAGACGATGAAATAATTTGTGCCTGCGAAGCATAAACCATGCCAAAACGCAATGATGCCTTCCAGATCTAAAAGGTTTGGCTCAGACAAATGTTCCACCTTGGTCGTGGTGAACAGTGATCGCAGTGATTTAGACACACCTATGTGCCCCGACAGCAAAGAATGTCAGGTCTCTTTGCCTGCAAAGTTCTTCTTGATCGCGAGTGCATTCTAAAATCACTGCAGATACACTGTGCAGTGCCAGTCCACAGATCAGTGCCTGATATTGCAGACAAATCTACAAACACCAATCTATCCAATATGCAATCGACTGAGCCTGAAGAGGAACTACATAAAACCTGCAGCAGCCTCACGAGTCACAACACCCGATATAATTAGTGTTTTGGACGCGTGTCCGAAGGTATGACTCACCTTGGAGCAAATATTAATGTTGCGACAACAATCTGCACAGGGGCTAAGACCAGTTAAGATGAACCTCTTAAGGAAACTATGCATCAGTGACAAGGTGTGTTTTGATTGGAAAAAATGTTATCGGCATGTTTCGAACCTACACAATCCAAGAAATAACAGATTTTGATTCTGTTGTAGCAGCCACCAAGCTAGGCCAGTTGGGGTGAACTTTCAAAGAAACCCATCCACGAGTGAATGTCAAGGTATTTTCCGATAGAAAAAACCTTGTCGTTGGCGGGTTTCAAACCTGCACAGTGGAAGAGAAACAGATTTTGATTCTGTTCTGGCAACCACCTGGCTAAGACCAGATACGATGAACTGCTAAAGAAGTCATTTATGAACGAATGCCAAAGTATGTTCCAATAGAAAAACACTCTAATTCAACAGGTTTCAAACCTGTACAGTCCAAGAGAAACAGATTTTAATGCTGTTGTGGCAACCACCTGGCTAGGACCCGCTACGATGGACTTCTAAAGAAACCATCCATGAGTAAATGTCAAAGTATGTTCCGATAAAAAAATCTTGTCGTCAGCAGGTTTCAAACCTGCGCAGTGGAAGGGAAATAGATTTTGATTCGGTTGTGCCAACCACCCTGCTAAGCCCAGCTACAATGAACTTCTAAAGAAACCATTCATGAACGAATGCCAAACGTGTTCCAATAGAAAAAGACTGTAGTTCAGCAGGTTTCGAACCTGCGTAATTCAAGAGAATCAGATTTTGATTCTGATGTGGTAACCACACTGGCCAGGTTAAAGTCTTTAACTCTTTCACTTGGCGACTTACGAGACTTTCCAAGTTGAAAACTTATAGGGACCCTGATTGACACGGCCCGAAAAAGATGACATGGACACGAGTCTGAAGTCTACGAGACAATACAATTGCCTAGACGAGGGACGAAAACTGAGATAACTCTAATTCACCATCATTGGCAGTAGGTTCAATATGATTGACATTACCACTAAAGATACATGGAATTTCTAGAAACACAGAAGGCGATCAGCAGATACTAAAAAAACGAGGACAATGAGACAATGTCACCACCTTGAAGGTCAGACATGGAGGATTGGAGACGGGAGTCTCACTTTCCCACAAGTGAGGGCCAAAAAAAAACGGTGGCCGTGCAGCCATCCAATTCATCCCAAACATGACATCGCAACCTCGAACTCGACATTGGTAGTGAGTACGACAATGGATCACTGAGGCCATGGAGATTTCAGCGAAGCGTGAACTTGACCGAGCGAACGAGCAATCGAAGAAGACGAGAGAAGAATACGATTCAAGGTCAAAAGCAACAGACGTAGGAAGACGACCGATTTGAATGAGGTCCTGGCAGTGGTAAAACACGATATAACCCACGCCCTTTGGTAGCAGGAATAAATCTACATGACGCATTAGAATGGTTGCACAGGGTGTTCGGAGGCCAATAGAAGCACTTAACTTATTAGGAAGGTTCTGAGAAGTGGGACTGCGAACTCAAAAAAGGACGGTCGGGTCACGAACAGTCACGACGTGGAAGCCTTGGAGGTAGAGCACGGTGGTCTGGTTTTCCATAATATATATATGATGCACGAAGTTCACAACCTTTATCATCTCCACAAATACCTATTGTTTAAACGTTTGACCTCACTGCTGTACCCACCTATACGTGGAAGAAGTCCTTATGATGGTCCCTGTTTGCACCGTCCCTCTTGTTTGCATCTTTCGTCAGTGTGTGTCCTAGAAACTGACTCGGAGAGGAACTCCGAAAGGACCGTACACAAAATCAGAGGGCATTACAACCATTGGCAGAAGGGTCGGCTCCGTCCTCTGGTGATCCTCGAAAAACGAAACCTCACATCTTTTGTGCTCTATTGTCATTGTCATCTTGTCAGTCTGCGTCCATGTCAGACTACCTGTCTGTCACAACAATCGGACAACAATTGGTGACATCCCAGCCACTTTCTATGGTTAACGTTCGCCTCCAGTCGCTCATGTCGATGGCTATCGACTTTTTGCCACTTGATACCCATACTACACCTATGGTGCACGAAGGGGTTAATTTCTCGTTGCGTTTTGAGCTTTTATGAGACTCAGCCCCTGCAGATACGTTTCACATCCAATTTCATGTTACATCTGCTCCTCACTCACTCACAACCCTGTCTAAAGCTTCACCTCCTAGCGCCTGCGCCAGCTCAGCTCCCTCACTTTTTTCGATTCTGACACGCCTCAATACGTGCAATTTGTCGCGTTCCTGTATTCACCAACATCGGTTTGCTCCTTTATCTCAAATACTCCGATCCTCGAGACCTACTCTATGAACCCAACTCTCTGCACAGTTACAAAGTCCTCAATGTCCCTCGTTCCAAGCATCCTACAACGAGCATCCTCATACATCCCCTCAGTAACGACTCCCAGGGTTGTTTCAGCTTTGGGCCGCAATGTCATGAGGTCATGTTTTATTTGAGGGCATTACAGTGGGATATAGGCGAAGTAGGCTTCTCAACGACAGAAGTACTGGCAATCATCGGAAGCGGCATGGAATGGATGGTATTTGATCTATTGATGAACACCTCGCGCCACAATAGGGATATACCGGATACAAATAGGAAGCATGGAGCAGACGTGGATTGGGAAGAGCGATGTGTGTACGGAAGGTCGTATCCTCAACCACGTTATCAAGTCTTTCTTTTTCTTTCCTATCTTTACCTTTCCTTGCTCCTTCCTCAGTTTTCAGCTTTCGAAAGACATGCCCACCACTGCCAGCATGCCGTATGCCTTTGTGCAATACTCCTTTGTCAAAAGTCATGCCCTCATTCTCGCGATGTGATGTGCACGTCTGCGAGCGTGGCATCTACGTAGATTCGTTTCTGCTTGTCTCATCGCCTTTTCACCCATCGGCGATGTTAATGCAAGTCATTTGATCATTTGAGCGATACGGTGAGTATCTAATAGCCTCCTCTGGCTGTGGTAGTGAAGGTAGAGGTTAGGGGTTGCATGAATTCAGGCGTAGTGACTGCTGAGAGGCAGTTATAGCCAGCGATTGGCCAGTGTGATACGCATTTCTACCACCTCGAATAAGGCTAAAGGATGCGCCACCGTGATAGATGAAAGACTACACTAGCATACATCTTTTCTAATATGGCCCCAGATAATTGATGACCGCTTGCAAAGTATCCTGCCTGTAAAGATGACAATACCGGAGAAGAATTATTACAGACCTCAAGACTAAGGTAAAGGACCTCTGTAGATGGCGAGTATGAACTCGACCACATTTTCAAGGACGAAAAAGCTCCGGATGTCGGGGGACACCTGAAGAAAAAGGGAGGTGCCAGTGTCGGAGTCTTTGTCTTCGCTTAACTGTCGTAGCATCCTGGTAACTTTGTCTCCTTGATGATAGTCGAACAAGCGACTAGAGACGCGCTGCCTCCTTTGCCCCCATGCAAAGTTGAACTTGAGTCCGGGGTGATCATCTTTCGGGGAATCTTGGACTTTCTTTTGAAGTAACTGATTACAATATGAAAGGTCGGCGTTAGTGGACTGCCACATCCCAGTGTACTCTTCGCCAATCGTTAACTTATATGGCTGGGTGAAAGTGGTTGGTACTCACTTGACAGCTCGCTATCGAGGATCGCTGAAATAACGACAGCACAAATCGGATTAGGGTTTTCACGTTCAGCAGCGACTGGAACTGAAAACTCGACGATTTTGGATTGCTGTCTAGCATCATGAATGACCTTCCCCTTAATTTTGGTGCACGGTTGACGAGCAGCAAGAGCCGCTGCTTGAACCTTTGGAAACCACGTCTTGTTTGTGGCCCAGCTCCATTTGTCTGGAGGGAGAACCGTTACTGACAGCCCTGCGTTGTGCTCGAGGAGGTATGGGACAATACTTTCCAAGCCTCCATCAAGAGCAATGTGTAATACTGTTCTGGCAGTCCAGTCCGGCAAAGAAAGATTGCAAGGTGGTTCAACGAGCACTTTTACGATGGACAGCAATTTGGAGGCTTCCAAGAACAAATTGGTGTGAGTCGAGAGGAGACGATGTAGAGGTGTGGAACCAGCGGCAACAAAATTCACGTTCGCACCACGTTGACGAAATTTAAGGATTGATTTAGGCGATGGTGTTTTTGCCCTCACAGCCACGGACAGAATATCACTTGGTAAGTCGACCTCGGTTTGTGACAGCAAGAGATCCACGGCGAGTTCGCTTCCAATCACAACTGCCCACGAAATTGGAGCACGCGAGCCGACACCGACACTGATGGATTGGCCATAAAGAGAAGGGTCGAAGTAAGAAAGCTTTTTGAGATTGACGCCCGCCCTCAGGAGAATACTGAGGCTGTTAGGATTCTTGGCTATGGCGAAAATCAAGGGAGAACCCCAACCAGGGGCAATATCCTCGTCCAGTAGATGAGAGTGCTGCTTAATGACGAATTCGACCATCCACGGCATTCCATGCTCAAGCGGGATGAATAGAAGTGAGGGTAAAGTCACAGTTGCGCTCAACCATCTATCAGTAGTAGGTTGTATTCTCGACTTGATGCCCATGCGTTTGAACTCAACCACGTTTTGATTTGCAAGGACGCGATGTTTTTGGGTGTTTCGACGAAACTCCAAGTTCAGCCGTGCCAGGGCATCCATAATGCGAGGTTCCTCATCCGACACATGTTTAAGGTGCTTCCATCCTAGAATTGCGTAGCTCAGCAACGGATAGTCTTTGTTGACATCGGCAACCTGAACATCAGGACAACTTGCAGACCATGAACGTTGTAATGCCGGATGCGTGCCTATACAAATATCAGTTTCTCAGCTCATATGCGTGAAAGGTAGTATTGCACCTTTTGCGCATATCTCATCCACAAAGTCGCATAGCACGTATGTAATCAAGAGCTCGCAGATCCGTGCGTGCATGTCTGAGATTGATCTAAAGATCTTATTGGGGCGACTGATCAAGTATTCCTGGTTGCATAGCACATCAGCGGATGAGTAGGACGACGAATTTTAATACATCATACTTTGACACTATAATGAGATAGGGCGACGATGCCAGTTTTCTTGTTATATGTCACAAGGCTTCCGCACGCGGCCATGATATCCATAGGATCCATAACACCAAGGTCTGGATTAAGATTCAATCGTCCAACTTCAATCATCATCGCTTCGTTGAGTTGATCAAGTGCCAACGGAGTGAATGTGCCGGCCAGCCAAAGCAAACAACTCCAGGCGATTTGCTCATCACTTTGTCCTCTTCGTTTGATGGCCTGAATAATCCTATCATACGTCTCGTAAAGTCCGGCTGGAAGGTTATCGAGGGCTGCCTCGATATCGATACGTCTCTTGCAAGCCACGATCTCGTCCAGTTGACACTGAACCCAGCGGAACCTGCGTGTGATCATATGACAATGAATTTACGATGAGCGAACGTGATACTCACATGCCCTCGGCGTTTTCTAACAATTTCTCCAAAATTGTCTTCTTCAGCGCGTCAGGCAAGCGTGAGAGACGCTTCTGATTCTTCAGCTGCTCCGTAATATGCGCACATATATCTGCTTTCATCTGTTCTGCGCTGTCCTTGAGTGACAAGGTAGGGAGATCATTGAAGGCGTCTTGGATGTCTGGCTCGCTTCTACCGGTGACGAAAAGTCGCAATCGAGCATCTTCGGCAAGGCTTACAAGATGTTCGACCAGGTTGGAGTAGTCCTTGCATTCATCCAAGGCGTCGATCACGAGGGCTGGTCTGTCAACTAGTGTGGACGCTTCAACCAGAATCTTTCGTAGAAATCCCAGATCTGTGGGAGACGGCTTCGCATCGCGTTCTTGCTGCCAGAGGTCTCGCAGAGAATCAAGGTCCCCTTTTGTGTTCGATTCTTGCTGCTTGCCTATCTTTGTGATCCAGTCTTCCTTAGATTGTTGAAGCAGCTGAACAATCAAGGATCGCAATACTGCAGCCACGTTTGTCGTCCTGTCGTCTCGAAAATTGCAATAGAAATAACCGAGCGTCTGTGGCTCTGCGTTACCGCTACCCTGAATTTCGTCTATAACGGCTGAGCTAAAATATCACAAGTCAACATAGGCTCTGAAAGCTCTCCAGACGAGTCTAAACATACGCAAGGATCGTCTTTCCGTGTCCAGCTGTTGCGAGTGTCAACGACCCATAATAAATGGCAAATGATAGAACTAACGCTGGCCATTCAACCATAGGAATGCGTGATCTGAGTTCTTCCAAGTCACAAATTGATCGTTTTGGAAAATCCAACGACCGGTCCCGATGTTACGCTGACCACGAGAGGTGACGTGCTTTTCAGTACAAAATATAGGATTCATCCATTCAAGTAACTTTCGACGTTCCTCGGCTATGCACGTTTAAACAAGTTGAGGATACTGACAGTCAGCGACTCACCCCGTTCGCGTATCTTTTGTGCAGCAGAATCCTTTTTCAATTCTTCGACTCCCCGGTTACCTTCCTGGAGTGTCCGACTGACTTGTTGGAGTTCAAGCTTGACTTCTTTGAGCGTATTCCTTGTGACGATATAGTTTTAGCGATCATTACAGACAAGCAAGATTACCATGTGTCGATTGCTAAGATTTTTGTAATCTCGCCACAGTAGTTTTTCAATCTATTGATGATCGGGCCTGCTTCTTTCTCCTTGAATGGCCACGTCAATCTGGGAATCGTCTTCATTTTCCCGCTCTCCAGGGCCTGTTCGTTCGGCAGAATACTCTTCAGTTCCACCAGTAAATTTGCAACTGGTCCGTCTGTGGCCATCAGGATTGAAAGTGCATGGCCGAGATTGGGTGGAAGAGAGCCATCCTTCTCGATCATCATAACTGTGGTGAGGACGCCACCGATTGCGCTGAGCTCATTAAGCAAACTCTGACAGGACGAATCAGCGTTGCGGACGGAAGCAACATATCTATACACAAGAGCTGAAACTTGTGCTACTGTTTGAACAAGCTGAAGAATAGTGAGACCGCTAGTGATGGGATCCATCTGAACGGCGAAAAACGAAACCCAAGCGCCACGGCAACTTTAATAGGCGCATGATAGTCCATTTGCAATGCTGAGCTTTGACTTGCAGGGATCCATCGATTATCGATAAGGGCGATATGAAACACATGAGGACTACTGATAGATGAATTAGCATAAGGCAATACGATCGAACTGTAGGAATAGAAATTTTCATCCAAGAGTAGCAGGAGAGCCTAGATGATAATCTAGGAAACTCACCATGACGCACCCATTATTTGTGACTTTGAGGGTATCCAGGATGCCCAACTCAAAAAGGCTCAGGCGCTTTTCTGAAGGGTTAAACGCGAAGCCGCTGACATTACGGTCCTCCTGTTCCTGATACCCAGAAAGGTATATGAAATCCAGGCTTTCTCCAACTATGCCCCACACCCTTGCCCATTCGCTTCCAAGATTTGATCTATCCCAACTCTCATTCACTTCGTGCCTTCATACGCACCCCCTTGAACGATGATCCCGTGCCTTATGTTGGCTATCGCATCTAAATACTGAGAAGATGATGCCCAGAGGGTATAGCTGAGACAGAGGTGAAAGAGCAAGAGCAGAGCCTATTCTGTGAACGATTATTCTGACGAGTATCTTGTCCAGTAAGTCAGAACAATACACCATCAAAGAACACCATAACCACTCCCTCCCCGAAATTCGCAAACGAGTAAAGCGGATACGGCGCTCGCCTATGAACAGTGGAAAACGCAACCCTGCTAGTAGCGCCGCGTTAATCCGAGAACAAGCTACATATTTGTCCCTGCATGGGCGCCTATTGTAGATGATCGATAAGACTGATATGAGCACGAATCAGGAAGTATAGTGACTATTAGTGAGAATATCTCGAGGCACATCTGGATTCTGTTGTGCTTATTCAGTGAAAGACCTTAGACCATTAATCGGACGGGGTGGAACTACTTACTTGCTGATAACCACACCAACTTGACGGTCTGCGGCACTGCTCACAAGTTGAGCTTTGTATCTTCCGCAAACTCAGGCGAATCCCGTCACAAGCGATATGCAACTTGATGATATTAACCACAAAGGACCAAGTGGCAAGCAGTGGTCGATTAATCTTGAAGTAGGATGAGATAACCAAATAATCATTGACTCGGTCGAGTACAAATCACTCAGGCTAGAGCCCCCAAAAGCTCCTACTTGCGCCACAGTTATGAACAAGCTAACTGAGGATATCATCAACGATCGAAAAAATTACTTCCCCCAGGACGTCGATAGTCAACGACCACGAGCACCACTGAAATAATCCTTTTACATGATTCTCGATACAAAGCGATTGAACCGGATTCGCAATACAGATCGGTTGAAGAATTATTTTGGTTACCGGTGACCACGGAAGGCAACAAAAAACACATTGAACCTCGGGTTAGGGTTATAATTTAGGCGGATCCTGGCAAAAAGTGTTTGATTGACGCGTCCACGCGACTTCGGACGCGTTCTTGTTCTTCTCAATACTCACCTCACTCCGCTATCCAACTTTCTCCAAAAATGACTGACGCTGAGGGGTCACCAGCCCCACGACGCTCTCAGCGCGATAAAAAGCAAGTAAAACCCTATGCTTCAGGTCTGTGCCCCTTCATTTCTCTTGTTGGCATTGTTGATTCGAGATATTCGAGTAGGGAGCCAAAGTCCGAACAAGCGCAAGCGCAATGCGGAGGATGACCAGGTAGATATACAAGAAATAGGTGATGACGAGGTTGAAGCAGACGATGAGGATGATGCCGACGGAGTTGACGACGATGACGACGACGAACCAGACACCCGTCCAGTCAAACGAAAGGGAAAGGCCACCGGACCACGTAAACTAAAGGCGAAATCTAAGGGACCTCCACCTCCAAAGAGACCACGTACGGCAAAAAATACTGGATCGAAACCTCAGAAAACCCCTAAACCAACCAAACGTAAAGCTAGAGCCAATGGAGGCTTTGATGCAGACAAGCTGGCGACCGAGACCAAGATTTCTGCAGACAATCCTCTTTTCAGTGCGTATGAGCCGATTACCTTGTATGTGCCTTGTTCATGTCTTCTTCGTAGACGCTATCATGAACCCGTCCGCGGCGTTGCAGTCCACCGCAGAGGACTTTTTAGACTCATTAGCCCAGAGTCCGGGTGCTGCTCAGGCAGAACTTATTAACTGTATTCTACGAGCATGTGGGTGCAATGACTCAGTGGATGCAGATGAGGTTCTAGACTATGACGGTGTTGTCGACTCGCTTGATAACTTTACCGAGGGACTGAAACAGGTACGAGCAAGGCACTTTTCATCATAAACTATCGCTCACACTACCTAGGAAAATTCACCAATCTATCCCCTGACATCCAAGTTGCCAATTTTCAAGCATTTCCGAACGTCCTTGAGCGAGTTGATCTCACGCCTGGTTCTGAGCGCGGCCGACGTTGGAACACTGTACACGAGTGATATGGTGACGACGCTGCAGACCTGGGTCGTCGCAATGAGCAGTTCACAGATTCGAGCGTTCCGGCACACAGCAACAGCAGTTGCACTGGAGGTGGAGACCGCGCTGTGTCAGGTAGCAGCAGCAGTTGAGAAAGAGGCAGAGATTGTTGGGCGACAACGTGAAGGAGAACGAAAGAGGCGCGCGGCAAATAAAGCTCAAAATGTGAGGGAGAAAGACTTGGACGGCAAGGCGGCGGAGGTGAGGAAACGCCGTGCTGCCGTCGCAGAGTATTTGAAGGAGATCGTGGATGGGTGAGTGTCTCGTTTACTCTATTCGCTGTGGATCTTTTACCTGATGCCTTCTTCTCAGTGTCTTCGTGCACAGGTACCGCGATCTTGACCCGCATATCCGCGCTGAGTGTGTGCGTGCAATGGGCCATTGGTTTACACATTACCCTGCCCATTTCCTTGACGCATCCTACCTACGCTACGTTGGATGGGTTCTTTCTGATAGTGCCACGTCCGTCCGCCTCGAAGCCGTACGTGCTTTATCAGCAGTCTACGCACAGGCCGAGTACATTAGTGGCCTAATGAATTTTACCGCACGCTTTAAACCTCGCCTTCTCGAGATGGCAGCACGTGATACCGAACTCGCTGTGCGCACCGCTGTACTTGGCGTACTAGGTGCAATCGACCAGCACGGCTTGCTGGAAGATGAGGAACGGGAACAGATGTGTCAGCTCGTGTTTGATGGCGAGGTGCGCGTGAGGAAGGCGGTGGCAGGATTCGTTGAGGGTCTCTGGAATGAACTTATCGAAGAACGACTGGCGGGGCGCAAGGTGGGCGAGAAAGGAAAGGAACGGGCGGGTGCCAAGGCACTGGCGATGCTACTTGTGCGTTGGGATCGCGAGCGTGTGGAGGAAGAGGACGGAAGTCAGGACGGTTCGCAGAGAGAATTGGCTATGAGCGCAGACATTAAGGGACGTACGGCGCTTGCTGTGGAGGCTCTGTGGGATGACGTAGATTCTGCGAGCGGGTGGGAGGGACTTCTTGAGATGCTACTGCTCGATCACTCTGCCGGAGGAGGCGAGGAGGATTTGGATACCGCGGATGACTCCATCGCTGCTTCTGCGAAAAACACCGTAGACGAGGCGTGGCGTCTGACCGAGACAGAGGAAAGTGTATTGCTGGAAGTGCTCATTGCGTCGCTCCGAAGAGCAAAAGCTCTTGCTGGTACTACGAAAAAGGTGAGTGTCTCTGGTTATCGAGTACGATATGAAGGCTAAGATTCATTGGTGGCAGGGCGAGGACGAGACGCTGATATCAGATCTCACTCGTGCACTGATTAAGGGTCTACCGAGGTTGTTCATCAAGTACCAGACGGACGCCAACCGGATTGCAAACGTATTGTTAATCCCACCCTTGATGAATATAGAACTATACCTGGAGATGCGGATGATGACTGTGAGTTGTGTTTTGTTGCCTTGGATCCATTTTTGTTCGGAGGTTATTTAATTCCTCAAACACCTCTCCTTATTCTTTTGATGCCCTCTTACTTCTCTATGTTTAGCGACACTTACGTATGATCAACAGGCCTACGCCAATCTTTGGGATGATATCACCAAGCAATTCCTTTCCCACTCCGCCCAAACCGTGCTCTCCTCTGCTGTTGTTTGCATTACGCATCTTCTCTCTTGTCCCTCGCTCAGTAACACCAATAGCACGAAGATTCTGGAACTCGAGGACGAGCTTGCAGCGCAGCTTCGTGACGCTGTTGGCGGACGCGAGGAGATCGAGGTAGCTGGATTTAACGAGGACGAGGTGCTTGCGCTAAGTGCTGTGTGCGCGCGAATGTGTGCACTAATAGGGACGAGAGATATGTGTGGATGGATGGAAGAGAGCGAGGGCGGGAAGCAAAGTTGTGTATGGGACATCATAGCTGCACTCGTTGAGCGGGGACGGTTGGGGTACAGGGAAGAAGAGAGGGTGATTTTTCATTTGTGCACTTCATTGGAGTGTGGCTGATTGGAATGGTGGTGCAGATGATCGAGCAGGGACTCCAGGTCCTCGGGCTACATATTATGTGGAAGACACGAAGCTTGCCCGACGCTAAGGAGGCGACACCCGAAGATGAGAAATATATGGAAACTTTGCGCGAGCAACGGGACTCTCTGCTCGAGAAGCTGGTAGAATACGCAGTTGGTACGCAGTCGAATACTGCCGAAGCTGTAAAACGCGCCGTATGTCTCCTCCATCTAGTTTTCCGACCTGGGAGATGCTGACACCTTCCCAGGCCTTCCAGAATCTTATGACATTGCACATTCTCTTCTGCGTGGAACAGACGACGACACCAGATGGACGTGTGCTACCGACTGCTGCATTGCCACTTGAGCTTGATGACGAGGTGCAGTATCGCTGTGCAGGGTTTATCCAAGCCACAATTGAGCAGTATGCCGAGCTTCTCGAAGAGGGACAGGCCCCAGGGGAAGAAGAGGCAAGTGATAGCGGAGAAAGCTCAGGCGAGGAGAATGTCCCTGCAAAAGGCAAGAAGGGCAAAACCAAAGCTAAGTCGCCTGTCATCAAAGGTTAGTCTTTGTACCAGGCACTTTCGTTGATCGCTGACAATTTTCGGTTGCGACATGCAGAGCAGCCACTGACACGCACTCGTCTCGAGCAAGAATACTTGTTTATGGGAACGATTTCTACGTTCCTAAGGGCTATTCGCGCAGGCGCTGTGCATGTGAGACATAGCGCTGTACTACTCGCCCATTATGGACGGCTTGGGCCTGCGTTTGATCTTTGCACGAAGGTAATCATTGATTCTCTGCGTGAAGAGGGGATGTACCGGGAGAATGGTGATCTTGTGGTTGATGTCGTCACTCAGGCACTGAAGGAGGTAGGTCTTGAAAGCGTGTTGTTTATAGATGGTCGCTAATCAACTTCATTCAGTCGTTCACACTTGTCCTTGACTCTGTTGTTCGCGGGGAAGACCATGTGGTTGCTCTCGCCAAGCAGCTCGGGCAGAGCTTCATGATCCGCGGTGCACAGCTCTCGATCGTCAAGAAGCTTGACAGCCAATACATCGTACAAACACACACAAACCTCCTTACCTGGATTGTGAAGCGCATTGGCACATACGAGGCTGCTAAGAATAAAAGGGCGCGCAAGACGGCTATCTTGTTCTTCAAGGTGTTGCAGCCTCTTTTGGCAGCTGTTGATAGCCGAGACGCCTTAAGGATGTAGGTTGCAAGTGCTTCAAAAGGAAGGGGGATTGATTGACAGAATGGTTTAGCAAAGCGCATGTGGATCAGGTTCTTGCTCAGGCTAAGATCGAGGTTCCGCCATCATCCAAAATTTGGGAGCCGCAGCGAGCGTACGAGAAGAAGTTGTCCTCAATTATGGCAAAGGATAAAGGCATGTGCTACATATTTCAACCAGGCTTCCTGACTTATCCTCTCTCCTAGGTGGTGCAAAGGGCAGAAAGGCTAAAGGTGCAAAGAGTGCAGCAATGGTCACTAGCGACGAATCGGAGAGCGAACCAGAACCCCGACCAGCTGAGGAAGAACCTCATACTCCGAAACCACGCCCGAAACCACGTCCTCTAGGCCGTCAGCGGTCCCCTACGTCGTCTTTGTCAGAGCTTGAAACAAGCGACCCGGAGGCTGGGGTCCAGGAACGCATCGAAGAAGCCAATGAAAAACCCGAAGCTGAGGTGGAGGTCCATGCTGAGCACGAACAAGAGCAAGCCACGCCGAGGAACCGCCCTCCTCAAGCAACATATGGCAGGTCACCGACAAAGACACCATCTGTTCATCCTGCATCTAATGGCATCACCCCTCCATCTACGCGAAAACGGCAGAGGACAGACGAAGATGATGAGGATGCTGGAGAGAAGAGTGTTGAAGCTATTGAGACTAACGGCGATGCCGCTACCCCCGGAGATGAAGCCCCTCGAGAAGAGAGTCCATCGAATGAAATCATTTACAGGAGAAAACGCGCTCGTCATTAGTATGAGCCAGGATTTTCCGGGTTTTTATACTTATTTGTGACTTTTGGCGTGCGTTTATCTTGTTGTTTACTGCTATATTGTAGGTACATATCACCAGGATTAGAGACCAAAATATACGATGCATCAACTGGTCTCATAAGAATGCGCATGAGGGTCTGTTATTGTAATTGTACTGACAAAAAAATTTAGGAATTCCAAGCAGGATTTTGATAGGATAAACTGGTAAAATTTCCAAATCTCTCAGCTGTGAGAACTTCTACATTTCTCCCTCAGGGACTGGTTCCGTTCTGCTAAATCTGCTACATGTTATGCAGTTAACCTTGATGCCGGCACAGCAATTATAATTCTCCCACAGGCCTAGCTGCGAACTCTTATACCTTCATCATTGTCGGAATGAGCCTAACCTAGGAAACACTACAAGCACCCTCTTACTATATCTCACTTAAGGCTCGAACTCTGTGAAATTTGAACGACTCGTCAGCAATCCACGGGATATTCTTCTTTGACTGTTTGGACGCAAACAACCCGCCAGGTCCTGCCTATGCTAGCCTCGTGTTCTCGGCCGCGTTCGGAGCTGTCTTGGCAAAGCAGTGGCTTAAAAGTTAACGCTTATAAGGAACGTGGTATTCAGAGGCAAAGGAAAATGGATGGGCTGGAGCATTTTCACATCCAGCCTCCAGACTGCCTTGCAGGTGCTCGTGCTCCTTCAGCTTGAGATCTTACCACTCCCTTACTGCCAACATATGAACCCGGCAAATCATGATATCTAGCGTCATTATCTGTACCACTGCGTTCGGCATCCTCTTCTATGTTGAAGCACCATCCTCGTGTCAATGTTGCGTCCCGACTAGTCCTTCTCAAATACCCAGAGCAGATCAATTTTGACTCCTAATGGCTCATTCATTAAATTGTCCGCCATACGCTGGATATCCACAAACACAGAAGTTGTCAAGGCTGCAGCTAGGATAGCCTCTCGTGCAACAGTCGCGGGATCTTGATCCTTCCGCAATCTATGTACGTCTATCGTCGTGATAAGGAAGGGGCATATTTGTCAAAGATGCATCCATGAGCCATGGCCTTGCCACACTTCGGAAGTACGGCAAGGCTATGGCCCATCTTAGGATCCACTGGCAGGCGCCGGCAATCCTCCAAGATGTATTCCCAGGATGCAAGAGCTGTTTCATTTGTGAATCAGTAATGCGTTCTTGGTAGCATTTGACCCGTTAAGCACTGCCCGCAATTACCAGACTCCAGCTTCTAATGAACTTATTTTATTACTGTTCCATGAATGACCAGTTTCCTTCGACCTTGAGTCTGGAACATGGACTTGTGGATACTGTAAGGTAGTAGCTGTAATTTGCTGTAACTTGCAATCTATGATAGTCGTTTGGGTATCTAAATTCAAGTTCCTCAAATTCAAACGTACAGCACCCATTTTTTACAACCGCCATAGTGTTAGATTGGGACATAGCGCATGTCGTAGCATAAAAATGATGCAGGAATTACAATTTTTGCCGAGTGAATGCTCAACCGAAGCCAAAATCCAACGACGAGTGGGGTGGGATTGAAATGCAGAAAGCGCTGCACTTGCAACTCAAGGGAAAGAGAGACGAGATATAAAAAGATGCGAGTATTGCGAAACGATGATTGGATGGGCCCTCCTGTTCCCCACTTCTATCATGACGGTAGTCCGCCGGCCCTCCAGCTGAGGGAGAGAATGCCTCTCGAGTGCAATTATTTCTCGGGGTTGGGGTTCCTGGAAATAAGATCGTTTTATTAATACCTCAAGATAACGACGAAGGATATGGGAGAGCGACGATGTGAAGGATCGGCTCATCGATATCATCTGGGATACAATACTCACATTCTCCGCTTGCCTCCAGGAAGCGTCGTTACGTTCACGAATCTGTCAGGCCAGTTAGCTTGAACTACAAAGAAGTTGAGGGTGATACATACCTGCGGTTGTACAAGATGCGCTTCTTAGCACGGCCCTTTGGCGTTTTCTTCTTCTCCTGCTTGTCAACCTTTGGTGTTTGCGACTTGACCTTACCGGCACGCGCGAGAGATCCGTGAACTGTTCGTAATGGGACAATCAGCATGCACAGATTGCGAGTGCGGCCAGCCTTACCTTTACCCATGGTGCTTGACGATGACGGGCTTCGACACTACATGCACGTGAGTAACCAATTTAGTGCTGTATAGTTTACAGACATAAGGTTTCGGAAAATTCCGATTTAATGGAAAGTGACTGGATTACATGATTGTAAATTATTCTAACTATACATGTACCACACGCATGTAGGTCGTTAGTAGATGGTCCATGTATAGTGAGTATCAAACAGATAATATCATGAGCGACCAGCGATATATCAAAGTAAATAAATATCTCATTGGGGTATACGTTAGTTCGTCATCATGCCAAGCTGCGCCAACAGAACTTGTCGCTATCAAGACAGAGGGTAAGGGATGATTCAGAAAATGTTGGACAAACGCACATCATCATAGAGAACACTATGGATGGCCCTATTTTCTCGAGCACGAGGTCGCATGACAATCACGTCGGACATTGGTCTCGGGCCTAGCGACACATCCCTCAAACCAAGCAACCCAGACACAGAGCGTGGCCTGGAAGACGACTCGCTAGGAGTCTCTTGAAGAGTTAGACCCAGCATTTCGTACAGTTCTCTCTGAGCTTGCGCCAAGGCTCGAGCACCAGAAAATGATGTGTTCAAAGACCCTATATCGATAAATGTTGTCAGATGGAGAACTGTGAATGCAAGGGGAACTTGCCTAGAGAGCTACGACCTGACAGTTTCGACGTAACAATGCCAAGCGGTGTGTGTAGAGGCAGCGGTGGAACCGGAGGAATGTTGTCTGAAGTGGTGGACATCGACATCATCAAGCTCGTGCGAGTACCCGAGCTACTGACAGAAGACCGCTGACTTCGACTTTTGCTAACCGACCGCAAGCCTGCTTTAGACTGACGTATACTTGATTTCCGAACGGCAGAAACGTGCGCAGATCGTCTACATGATGGCCTGAGGGCTGCCGTTCCTTCAACTTGCTCTCCGCGGCTCTCTAGAACCTGATCGGAAAGATTATCGAAATCCTGGGCGACATTCTCTGCTTGTTTCCAAGCCTCATCTCTTTCAGCCTCCATTGAATCGATTTGTTCTCGAAGTTTCTGAGCTTCGGCGACCTGTTTAAGGAAAGTCGTGTTGACCTTCCTCAAAGCCATGGCAAGGGCACTGGCAGAGTGCACATCGCGCAAACTCTTCAGTTGACCTAGCTGCTCGACAATAGTATGGAGCTCGTCAGTGAGCTGGTCAAGAGTAATGGACACTTCAGAAAGCTCCTCCACGATGCGTGCAGCAGTCATAGAATCACACATGTCTGGACCATCCAGATGTCCAGCAAGCGCGCCCATAAGCTGCCACCGCTTGCGCACGAGCATCTTATACCTCGATTTAACGTCGGTGCGCTGCATTTCAAGGCGATGGACTTCCTCGGGAATATCCACATCCAACATTTCTGTCCTGAGAAGACGAATGGACGAAGCTTCCGCAGACTGCTTGATAGCTCTTGAGACAATCGTTTGAAGCTCATGCTGCGTAAGCGTCCACTGAGCTGCCTCCATGGTCATTCCTCGCCACCTCGGTGGTGGTGTCTGAAATTTTGGTGTCGGCGTCGAAGCAGCAGCGGTCAGTTTGCGCCATGCATAGCCTGATCCGGAACCATGAGCATAGCCACTGCCTACAGATGATACAGATCCGTTACGCTCCCTGATACCAGGTACAAATGACCCAAGCGGTTGACCTGGACCGCTGGGTTTGCGTGGACCGATCGGCAGTGGCGGTCGAGCCCTAGTTCGACTCCTAATATTGGAAGGTGGACTAGGGGTTGCAGCAACGGACGGTGGACGGATGATGAAATTAACTTCTGAGCCAGTTTCCTGTGATGACGCACCACCACTAGTGCTTGTTGCCAAAGGCATATCATTCTCATTTGAAATCACACTGTGATACGGAGGTGGAGCTATGAATGAAGGCGTGAACGAAGGCGATGAATTAACAGATGATGGTGGGAACGGGCTCCTTGGAGGAGTAGAGGGAGGGGGCGGCGAAACTGAGGGTAAAAATGAGGTACCAGCGACATGGAAATCAGACACCGGGCGTTGCGAATCGAGAGCTGAGGAGATGCCATTCGGAAATACCGCTTGCGGCTGAGGGCTGAGTAACCGGGGGTTCGGTGATGCGTCGGGACTGGACAAATTAGTGCTAGAAGGTTGAAAACGAGGACTGAATGAAGACAGGTTAGCGCCTGGTGAATTGGATGGCGAGTTCAATGAAGATATGTTTTCAGAGTGGGTATATGGAAGGGAGGGTGATGCATTTTGGGATCCTGGAAGAGGCACAGACGTTGGGGATAACGAAGGCTTCTCGACCAAAGGGAGTGAATTTGATGTAGACGTGAATGAATTTGGGGAAGTTATTGAAGGGATCGATGAGGTAACATTCGGTGCAAGTGATTGCAAAACTTCATCCTCTTGAAGCTTATCGCTGCTCGTGGATACAGAATATAGCGGGGAACATATAGCGGGATCGACAGAGGATGACTGCACCTGGACTGCGACTTCAATATCCTGGTCAGTTGTATGAGTCTTCTGTCCTATGACGGAGGACGCTGGAACAAGTGCAACTTTCGAAGTGTTCTCAGGAGGGACAAGTTCCGGCGAAGGTGCTGATTTAATAGATGACGCGGTAGACCCCGGCCTGCGAGGGGCAGGAAACCTATTGTCTCCCACTAAGCCCTCTTCTCGTAATGCAACACTCAGTGTCCGAGGTAATGCGCCTGTGCCAGCGAATTCTTGTGGTACCGGAAGGGTCGCCGATCTAGAGGCCTGAGGGCGTCCAGGAAGCTGAAGTCCCGTTGTGGGTGCAGAAAAGTTGGGGGAGAATAATGGAGTGAAGATATTTGGAGTTTCGGGGAAGGTCTGTTCCCCAGTGGAAGAGGGGGGGCAAGTCGATGAACTCCGCAGCTTGGGGTCCACATTGATAGTATAATCCAGGAGGTCATAATCCTGACTGACAGTAACGCGTTCAGGAATGCCAAGGGCACTGTCCGCATGTTGACGTTGTGCAAAGATTCCTGTCGAAGAAAGCGGGCTAGTGTTAGGAATATCCAACTCTGCAGAAGCCGTCAATGGCATCTCGATGTGGCCAGCAGGAACGGCAGAAGTAGGGAACTGGGAGGAATATTGTGCGGTAGAAGAGGCAATCAATGCAGGAGTGTTTGGTGATTGTGGGACAATGATTGAACGAGGGCGCTCGCCGATAGGAAGTCTGATCTGCTTTTTATTGCGTTGAAAAATGCTGCTCGACAGGACATCTGACGCCTTGAGACCTGAAGAACGTTGAATGACAACAGAAAAAAAGCACGTAGACGCTTACTTCTCCCACCCCTCACTGATGCTGGTGTTGCTCCCTGTGCTCTTGCCCGGCGCTTCCCCAGGCTAACATCACTTGATTTTGTCTGCAGATGTGCGCCGGCATCAGAACTAACGGATGCAGCAGGCTGTGAGGGCTCAGGAGCAACAAAGCGATAGTCATCCAAACCATCCGTTGGACTAGGAGAGATCAATTCAGATGATTGGATCGAAGTGCTTGACACGTCTGCTCCCGTTTGATGAAATGATCGGTGTGATAAAGTCGTTGCTGGTGTGTGAGAAGCAGTGTTTGGGGCGTCCGAATCAGTTTCATCCATCCTTGCGAGTATACTGCTTGCAGCTATAGAACTGCCACTTTTCATTGGCCGAGCATCGCGAATTGACTGTGGCGACATTGGCGTTGTCGGCACGGGAGAAGGAACCTCTGATATTCGAGAAATGCGTCTTGATAACCCCGAATGCATGATGATATCAGGAAATGCATAGGAAGCTTCAGATGATGGAGGCACTGTGGTGTCCGGAGATTTCTGTTCTTCATCCGGGACAGCAGACATTCCCGCTTGATCCAGCGGGGATGCTCCTGAGCCTGAAGGCAGGGGAGGCACAGGGGGTACAATTGAGTTACGACCGGAGTTGCGTGCAAGCGCAATCTCCGTAAGCAGATGGTCGCCACGAGGAAGGGTAGCAGAATCTTGACGTGCCATACCGCTGCGGTATCGTGATCCCCGATCACTCGAGGACAAAATAAACGAATTCGCGATAAGGGCACGAGCAAGAGTTGTGCCGGATAAAGCGGACATATTTTCTGAATCCATAGGGGATGGAGGCGAGGTGCTCGGAAACGGCTGCAGATTCGTGCCCGGAGATTCGATACTCGCTGTTGGCCGCCTAGTCGGTGTCTTGGTGGGAGTGATTTCGACTTCTGGTATGAAGATGGGGGCAGGGACTGACTTCTTCGAAGGGGGAGGCGTCTAAGAATGTCATTAGCTCATATCTCTAGTCAATAAAACGTGACATAATCTCCTGCCGCAACGGGGGACATGGAGTAAACTGGTTACGGAAAGACGTACAATAGGGTCAGACGGCTGCAGCGAGTTTGTGATAATCTCCTAAATGTCATAGTGAGATTTTAGAAATAGCGGACATGTCTAAGACGCACTTGAAATGAAGGACCCGGATTCAAATCCTCCTTCGCGGTGTCCAGGGCGGTTGCTTCAGCTATCGCTAAATCTCGCAGTGGGCCCATAGGAAGGTTCCATGTAGAACCACGGGAGCCGCGCCTTCCGTTCAATAGCTCTTGCGGGAACCAGTTATCCAGGGGTTCTGGGTTGTAATCCAATTGGACCAAAGAAGATCCGACATTCAATGGAGTGCGAGAAGTAGACGTAAAAGCTCCATCGACAGATGGATCTCTGTCTGAAGGAACTTCTTCGGACATCCGAGAATCGACCGACTTCTCATGGATATCGAAGATCTCGTCTGAAGGAGCGAAGAGGGGTAAGGGGGGTGACTGGTGCGGTCGAGGAGGTATGCCAGTAGATTTTGTCACCTTCGTCTTTCGATTAATATTCTTTCGCATGAAATTCGTAAGGATCATCCTCCCCTCTTGCTCTATATGGCCTCCAGGTTAGAATGCCAAAGGGTATGCAGTCTTCAGTGGTAGTAGATATACTATAGACCTAAAGAAGATAAGAATAAAATGTACAGCAATACAGTGTCCACGGGCACGTAAAAGCGCGCAAGTCCAGGTGGTGGGATGAGTAAAGGGAAAGTTGGTACATTTGGGTTCATTCCGGCATTCATAGCAACGTCTGGCAGTTGCACATCAAAGCATCAAGGCCACACAAATGTTTGTTCCTATTTGCTCTGTCTGGGGATCAAGTTGCGATCATATAATGTTGCCTGTTTCGCAGGGCCTCCTTCACCATCTAACACAGCTTCCTAAGTCTGTCATTCCATCGTTTCCAGTTGCACGAAAAACGTGTGACAGTACAATATCAATGACCGTCCGGTTCCATATATGACCATGGGAATTCACAGTATCGGTCAGATGACATTACTAGGCACATTGACAAGACTCCGGATGAGGAGCCTTAGCCCCACTCTCAATATCAGCTTGGAAATTATTACTCTTCTGAACAAATCCCCATTTCCAGGTCGGTTTGTTTCCCAGGTCACTTGAGTCGCATTCGCGCGTTTCACTGCCTTATCAAAATGTGGCAGTTCTTAGGTCCATATGACCCACTACCACAGCCTTTGAAGCCCAGTATTAGCGGTACATCATCAAGATTTATTTTTATATCATTTTTGATTCGACAGGGAATTTTAGCATGATCTAATGTCCCACATGATCTAGCAGCAGAGTTGATCCTTCGATCAAGTGCTAGTAGTCGCCAGTGTTGCAACCCACGACACTCCATTAATTCACCTCGGATGCGACGACTGTGCGACAGGAAGCCACAGAAATGTCATGTCAAGTATCAAAATAACAGTTAGTACACCTCATCGGACTCTACGTTGCTCACGTATTCAATTATAGTAGTCCGTAATCTTATCGTGTGATAAGAATACATACACGGCGTTCACAGCGCTTCTCATCATACACAATAATTATCCTTGGCTTACCATATTATGCCCTCCAAATAGATACATTGTGGGGCATGACCGAAGAGACGGTACGAGTTTATGCTGATTAGAGGTATGTAAAACGAAGGAATTGCGACGATAACGACTGTGGTGAATATCAAAGGATGCAAATGCAAATGCGAATATAAAAAAGTGAAAGACGATGCGAGGTATCCAGGTTCCTGTGGACGTCCTGCCAGTTGATAAAATGTAGACTTGCAGTTGAAAATTGCAGTGATGCGAATAAGTCCATGAAGTGAGGTGAATTAGCTAAAAAGGAACGGAAAGGTGTCGAAGGCCTCCAAGGCCACAATATGGTTTGACAGCGCAGATAGTTGGTGCCGATCATGCAACAAGCGGGCAGGCTGCTGCATATGATCCGTCAGGAATTCCATAATGAAATACGTTATGATATCGTACATACCATAAATATTAATTGTTTCAGAATGGAGGCAACTTTTCCAGGGCGTTGTCCATGCTGGATTGAGAGTTGAACGTGTGTTCGGTCGGCAAAGGGGGATGTGTCACAACTGCTCCGGACATCGCTGACGACATCGATGAAGATGAGATCCGACGTATGACCCGAGAAGCCCGTCGTTCTTCTTTCGCTTTTTGACGTTCTGCTCGGCTGATCTCTCCGTGCTGTTCTGGAATGACTGACAAAGACGAGGTTGTCGGATTCAGCATTGGAAGAGACAAAGAGGAGCACGAAGAGGAGGCAGAAGCAGCGATACTGAATTCTGGCAAAGGTGGCTCCAGGGATGCCCCAGACGGGTTAGGTTGATCAAGATAATCAAAGCCAAGTCCTCTACGGCAGCCAACAGACGCATTCGTTGTTGGCGATCGTATGCTCTGGGATGAAGCCCCACTACGCGTTGGGTCCATGGCCCGCACAGCGTCGAATCGATCTCCATCCAGCGTGACCAAAGAAGCTCGTGCCAGATTCGCTGCAGCATCAATATCTTCTGCACCACCGTTGTGTATGACGAGCCAGCGCAAACCCTCTATCTCTCTGACCTTTTTCCGAATCTCTCGTTCCAGCATCTGAATGGTCTTAGTCATGGATGCCTTCTCATCCTCAAATTTCTTGGTGATAGTGACTGCATATTCTTGAAGTTGAGCATACTTTCTATTCTGCAAGGCAAGCGCATTTTTGAGGTCATCCTCGGATGCGGGCGACTGGGTATCTGCAAGGACGTGTTTGTCTTGTGGGTTTGTTCTGGGGGTCATCCACGCAGCAAGCTTAGCTGAACTCAGCGCGGTCGTTGCTGATAAAGTGTTAGCTCGCGGTCGAGGCGCTATACCCGGGGAGCGAACAGTCAACCCAGAGGGAACACTGTTGGTAGATGGACTGTCTGGCAACGGGCTCATCGGTGGCCTGGAAGCCAACTGAGCTGAGGGTGGTGGCGTAGGTAGGGGGGCAGAAGGAGGAGGGCCACTGGACAATTTCTCTGAGGAAGAGGGCGCACGCTGCAAAGGGGCCGGACGCTTCATAGCGGATGCCTTCGGCAACGCGGTGTGATGTCTACCTCTCCTACTACGCACGCTGCTGTCTGTAGCACGAGACGCATCTGTATCACTTCCCGAAAGACTGAAAGCACGAGTACGGTCGCTTTCGTCTCCTGAAGCAATACCAGCGGTAGCAACGCGGTCACTCCGACGCTCACGAGAGATCGAGAAACGATGTTGAGGGGTCGCGGTCGGCAGCTTAAGACTGCTATTAGAATGCTTGCTTGAGGGAGTAGTTGGCTCCCCCTTAGATGATCCGTGCGAATATTGGGAAGACGACTTCTCGCTCGCCATCGTAATTAGAGCAAAACTCGAAGGGGGGATGGGAAATTGGAGGCGAGGGCTTGATGGGGGAGTGGGACTAGCAGGTGTCAGAGGTGTGGCAAGACTGAGTTCAGCACACCTTTCGGAATCGTTCACAGCGTTGACAACAACGGGCGGCAGAGTAGAGGCTTTTTGAGAGGACTTGGTCGGTTTTGAATGAGGCTCAGGAAGTGTAAACAAATCAGAAAAATCGTTCAATACGTCGTAGTGAGGCGCATTCTCTGCAGAGGGCTGAAGAGGCGGTTTTGGTGTAGTGGATCGACTGTTTATAGTGCTGGACCTGCGGGACTCCAGGGAAGCACTACGGCCATCAGCCACAGGAGGGGAGAGAGTGGCGGATGAACGAGTGGGTGGAGTGTTTGTTGATTTGTACGATGAAGAGTATCGTGCCTTCAGAGTTTTGGTAGGAGATCGCAGAGGGGAGAAATGGGCGGCGAACTTTGAGCCCAGCGACGGTGGTGATACGTTCAATGGAGGGAGGGTAGAAGGGAGTCGTTTGTGAGACGGAGATCCGTCTGCACTTGAAGCAACAGTCAAGAGCCTACGGCGATGTGATCAGTTTTTCATGAAAAGGAATAATAGTTTCAGCAAAAAATGAATATACAGTCCAAGACGCCTTGCTTCCATGTTTCGTCGAATGGAGTACGATGTTCAAGCATGTATGCCGGCATAATAGACCGTAGGCCGCTAACCCATCCTCGTTTGTCTCATCGACGGGATCATCCTTGACTGAACAACACGTTCGATTATCAACCCAAACCAGACAGAAGACTCACTCCTTGCCAACAGATCCTGAAGGAGTGTTGGTAGACTTTCTAGGCAGAGCCGAAGATGAAGCAAGTCGCTCAGTCTTCCTCCTTCCGAGGAAGGGCAGCATAGAACGCCTGGACTTTTGCTTTTCTTCGGACGGGGTGTCTGGAAGAGCGCCAGTTTTGGGAAGCTGGCGCGAGCTATGCGAGCTACGGAAGATCTCTGAGAGATCCGCCGTCTTCGTTCGTGAGCGTAGTGGAGTTGGAATGCCGGTCATGACTAGTTACTAGGCCAAACGAGAACGAACAGCTGTGAAAAAAGACAGCCCAGTGAACGAGAGCTTTATGTCAGGCGCGTGTTCTGAGAACTGAGATAATGCAGAGGTTTTTAACCGAAATGCATTCAACTTCCGAGACCGACAGGAAGGCGCGGATAAATTGAATGATGGTCCTTACTAAGGAGGAAGAATGATGAGGGTTAGACGAGGAAAGCGTCCGGGAGGAGGGGGCGAAAGGAAATGAGCGCATATATAAAACTTTAGGTTTTGTAAGACAAACAACACGGCCCTGCCAATATGCCGCCCGCTCAATATATGATGACGTTCCTTCTGCCGCTTCTTCCGACTATTCCTCATGGCTATCGTCATTCCCGATCAGTCACCCATTACGAGTCGAATAAAACCTCCAACTCTCACTGGGGCCGATTGCACCGCGGAAAGAATAGTGAAATGAAGGCGTTCATAAAAAGATTCATAGAAAGAACAAAAGAGGGGAACCAAAGGGCGCTAAGGTGTCTAAATCGAAGTACCTTTTGGTGTTCAAGTCTGAGAAGGTACTGCAGAATGGAGAATGAACACACACTTCGGCGTTAACAACTTCAAAGTGGAGTGTCAAAGAAATCTAATCCACCACTAGAGAGCGTTTCAGTCGGGCCGAGCTGGTACTAAGGGGGCTAGAATGTATATTCTCCGTTAAGGAGCATGTGTGATCATTCGAAACAATTGGATAGTAGGTATCCTAAAATTCTGGCATGCAGCATGTACATGATGCTTCCTGACTTCTTTAAACCCATGGTACAACATATGTGACCTGTACCAATCATGATGCTGGCTTGAACAAATCCTTTCAGGAATGTATAAACAATCACAAAGCTAATGAAAGTGCAGGAACTCGTAATGGAGATATCTCAAACAGAACTACTCAAAAGCAATCCCAGACTTAGGATTTTTCCAATCCACATTTAGAAAGTGTTTCGACTGATGACCACCGGACCAAGCGGTAAGAGGGGTCAATATAACCGCTGCTTTGGTCTGTCCCTGCAAATTTGGTCGCATATTTGGCCATTCGGCACGCCGAAGAGCTACAATAGGTGGTATTTAGACAAAGTTCAGAGACAAATTGAATGTCACCAACCACGATTTGTTGCGTCATGAAATTCTGACACATTATTGTTCTCAAACCATGGGTGCATCATCACCTTTTCGAACTCATACCGCCCCGGGGCCAAAGGCCTGAGCAGCTATCATAGTAAATAAGTGGTCAGGCTAGAAAATGAAAATAACAAGGCTTACACCTGCAACCAAATCAGCCACAGATGAATCAAGTCGCTCAAATGCA
The DNA here is from genome assembly GCA_016695475.1 of Suillus decipiens. Classification (NCBI taxonomy): domain Eukaryota; kingdom Fungi; phylum Basidiomycota; class Agaricomycetes; order Boletales; family Suillaceae; genus Suillus; species Suillus decipiens. Next base: position 279,104 of record MU172923.1, on the reverse strand, counting down.
GGGAACTTGGCTGTATCGAACGATCTGGAGTGCCAAGTGACATAGTCAATTATGGCCTTCTCCGTAGCAAAGAGTGGCTGAGAAGAACGATATCGATAAGATTGTATAGAAATGAGACATGACACTTACCTGCTTGTTAGGAGAGACAAGCTCGTAAAGAACGCATCCAAACGACCACCAGTCTACGGCGATTCCATATTTCGTAGGATGTGAATTTCTCCTGTTATACAGCATTTCAGGCGCCATACACTGTGTGGTTCCCGTCACATGCGATGAATAACGCCCCTGTCGATCCAGGGGTTTCTTGCCCATATAACAGAGACCGAAATCAGCGATCCGCACGTTCTCTCGTATATCGATTAAGATATTTTCGGCTTTGATATCTCGATGGATAATGCCCATACAGTGAAGAGCATTAATACCAAGAGCCTTCCAAGTCGGAGCTCTGAGTCATTGAGTACCAGAAAAGACAATTACTCACCATCTGCGCAGTCCATCTTCGAGCATTCGCGCAGCAATATGCCGATTCGCGAAGTATATAATGAAGTAAATCATTTGCCATCAATTCCTAGAATTGCGCAGATATGCAACAGGTGAGACAGCTGAAAAGACTCGCAGAGGAGAAATACATACCATGGCGAAACAGATGTCACGCCTTGTTTGAAAAGACATCTCTAGTTCCATTAGGAACATTTTTCCGGCGGGACAAGTCTCCTGTTCAGATGCGATGCGCTTGTATACATCCAACTCGTTCAAAATACCTTCTTCTGTACGATTGTACCTTAGACGTTTTTTTCGAAATACCTTCAGACACAGCAAACGTCCCGATAAAATATCTTTAGCAGCCCAGGCCGTTGCAAAACCTCCCTTTTGTAACATGCATAACTTGACAAAGGGACCTCGAATAGGTGGCATCGAAGCCCGAGCAGGAACTGGAGAAGGGTCGCTCGGCTCGCAGTCAGAAGGATATTGAAGGCCACCAGAGAGATTCGTTGTGTTCGTGTTCTTCGAGATACCAGATTGTAGCTTTTCGAGAGAGACAGCGACGTGCAAAGGCTCAATTTCAGGTACATGGGAATCGGCCCGGGGCATTCGAAGTACGTTTGTAAGGCCTGTTGATTTCTCCAGTGGGGGAAGTGCTGACGTAGAACTGCCAAGAGAGCTAGAATCCTGGAGATGTTCGGTATGTTGTCCTTCGCAGGGTAAAATATCGATATTTACAGGGACCGCATTCTGAGGGCACGATGGTCCAGATGTACACGACCCCAAATATAATCGTGATTTTAATGGAGGTGAAAGAGTGGTCAAGTTCCGAGTGACCTTTGGGGCAAGACAGAGGTGATCGCCAGTTAACATAGTGATAACCAGTATAAGGACAATACAGAAAATGCTGTTGATGAACGAGAGGATCGGTGTACTGATGGCTTGTTGGTAGAACCACGACGTATTTAAATGATCAGTTGTGGACGCACCATTTTGTGATTGTCTTAGAACACCCATAGCGCAACCACGACAACCGAACAATGTAACAAGTAGGATTGTTTTACTGCATCTGCCTATCAATCACTGGTAAATGGTAAGAACGATGGCGCTTTGAATGGTCTTGTGTGGCACAATCGCGACCACAGGTTGTTTACTGGCAGACAAATAAACGAGCGTGATACGTTACGCCTCACCAGCTACTAAAAGTCCTATGGAATAGCAAGGGAACATGTTGATGTTGCAATGATACTTTGGCTGAGTCTAGGCTGCAAAGAGTACCGCTGAAACCCATTGTTATTTCAACTAAGGAATTTCTCTTGCTGAACGAGTATTGCAACGCCGTTTATGTGCGTGGTCAAGGACAAAACACGGAGTTGTATGAGGTTGTACGATCCAAGGACCTTAGAAAGACTTGGAGTGCTTTTTGACGAACCGATCAAACCTGGCTGGTGTTAATGTGGTACAAACGTCAGACTCATACTAATATATGTACTAGTATTGATTCCGTTTCCCCTTTCATTCTGGACCATCACTATGCTATCCAAGCTCCCTCGTACTCTTTGGTTTCTACTGACTTAATTGTTGCTACCGTCGTTGACTCGCTGGATAATTACTTTCGCATTTTAGTTCATGGTCTGCACCAAGTCTGCACGTAGCCCTGCATCCGAATTCCCATTGAAGCTCATTGCGCGCTGAGTGCTCCTTACAGCGTCCCATGCAATGTCCTGGCTGAAGCATCTTTTTGCAACGTTGGCCGCCACTTACCGCTGGCTTCATGCTACTTATGATACAGTTCCTAGTGGACGCGTGTGGTGTACCAGGTAGAGCGGAAATCTATCTTCTCGCCTTGTCATTCCTTCAGTTTGGTCTTACTGCTGCAGTTTCAACACCACGTCCATACTTCTATCACGGTTCACCAGCGTCCTTTTTACAGTCTCGTTTAATCACTTCTGCGGGTGCAACACCTTACGTTGTGCGTGCCATTGTGACCTACGGCCCGGGGACATCCCGCATGTACACCGTATGAAACACAGTCAACTTAACTACGAACAACGCAATGGTACCGAACAGACTTGGTCACAAACCATACCATAATATTCGCTTCGCAAGTTTTACGCCATCAACAGCATATTAAATGTTTTCAGGAGTGCTATGTCAGAGTCGAATACTGGCATTCCCAAACCCGAGTGGTGCTATCATCATGATGAACCGGCGCCACTGGCGTCAAGTTGTGCTCAACTTTACTAGCAGCCAATGTAAATTCGAGCATTACGTGGGACAATCCAATACCGGTACCGGGAGTAGACAGTCTATCCCTCGGTGTGAATGGGAGATATTTGTGCCGAGTAGGGACGGGAGGGTGGGGTGACCGGGACAAAGCGGTTCTGGATTAAACTTATCATTTCGGAGACTGGCAAAATTAGTCAGTTTCATCAATGTCGTGATGTATAGGTGAATTTCAGCCTGATATCTTGACGCTTGCTCACTGCTTTCTCATCAGGTATCTTGTGGTCGGATACTCAACATATCCGGATCCCTCCATACAAATACGGGCATGTTTTAGAGCGACTTGACAATCTCCAACTTGCATCTTTCATTGTTCCGTTGCACTATTTCGATATCTATACGAGTCCGGCAACCTTCATGCAACCTACACCATCACTTCTCCTGACTCCGAGCCTGCAGGGTTTATGTTACCCGACCTCTTTGGCAATTGCCGCCATCCCCTGCGCGTGAATCCACATTCTCATCATGTCTCTCGTGTATCTGAAAAATGGCTTCTCACCGAAACGCACTTCGTAGAGCCCGAAATTTCCAAATTTAGGGCCTTGCGCATACATGACTTTAGTGCATATTGCTACCCTGATGCAGATGCTTCCCATTTCCGAGTCCTCTCAGACTTCGTGAATTGGATGTTCATGATGGACGACTACCTCGATGACCGTGACGTTGATGATGTAAGGGGAATGCGTGAATGTTGCATTTCTGCATTACGCGATCCCATTAACTTTCTACTGGAAAGATTTGCAAATCGTACGCTTTTTTTCAATCGCACACACTCTCTAACGGACTTTATATAATCCTTTAGAATTTTCAGTCGCTTTATAGAGACTGCTGGTCCCGGCTGCACTGAGCGCTTTATCCATGCATTTGACTTGTTCTTCATTGCTGCTGCTAAGGAGGTGGACAACCGCGCAAAGGAACACATCCATGACCTTGAATCTTACATTGTCCAGAGGCGAGACTTGTCTGGCTGTAAATCTTGCTTTGCCCTTGTCGAATACGCAGCTGGAATAGATCTCCCAGACGAAGTGATCACGGTAATGGAGAATGCAGTCAATGATCATCTTTCTTGGTCCAATGTAATGCGACATTCTATCATCGAATGCTGTGGCACCGCTAACATTACTGCTGATAGGATATCTGCTCCTACAACAAAGAGCAATTACGCCATGACACATATACCAATCTAATTGCTGTCCTCATGCGCGAGCAAGGTCTAGACCTGCAAGATGCTGTCGACTACTCTGATCAACTGTGTAAGAGTGCCCTCCAGCGCTTTGAAGACAACCGTGCTATCCTCCCCTCGTGGGGAGATGAGGTCGATAAGCAGGTCGCAATCTACATTCAAGGAATGCAGGACCTGGTCGTTGGTCCGCTTCACTGGCACTTCGATTCTGCACGCTATTTTGGGAAGGATGGGCAGACTGTGAAACGAGATCGATTCATCAAGCTACTTCCCAAAATATCCTTGTAGAACCTTGCACTATTGCAACAATTTCTATGGGTGAGATCGATCTCACTTCCTGCATCACGTAATTTTGACTGCAACAACCTGCATTATAGAACGTAACGTTCAACGTTCAATCCTTGTATATGCAATTTTGACGCCCTATTGACGGGTCTTCGCGGTCACGTATACCATGTAGAACAGTCTGGTACCATTATAATTTCATCATCTGGGTTCCAAGCCGACCCTTTCATTCCTGCAACACACATGCCCCCTCAGGATATCACCGACATACCCCACCGATATACCTCATTTTTTCTGATCCTAAGCCTGCGGGGTAAACACGAAGTTGTCTGATCCAGAGAAGATAAGTGCCTTTCGAACTCAGCAACCGGTGGGTGGTAGCGTCATAATAACTATGTGCATGCACTTCAAGTTCTATTTTGTGAATGTCAGCAATATGTGGCATGTTCACTAGTCCATTGGTACTGTTGAACGTACATGATCAGGCCAGGCGCGGGAACGAGCCAGTGTACCTGATGAAGACATCCGGAATTTGTACAAAGGTGAGCTAAAATTCAATCATAGTTAATGTGACCTGCACAGATTAGGACGAGGTTCAACAACGTTGAACCATGGATGTGCAGGACGTCGCCTGGACACGATGTCTGGAATTGAGCGAAGCGCAGATCAATCAATCCACCATTAACCCACAAGTCTGATATTACACGTGTCCTGTACAGAGTAAAGCAAGGGAATGCATAGTCAACGAAGGCTACTGAACATATAGCACAAGGATCATCAAACATCGTAGCACTTATCATCCAATGACTTTGAATCATAATCCAAGTCCTGGTCGCCTAGCGTTTTCGAACCATCGATTTCAGCTTCATCTGCTGAATCATACTCCTCGCCATCCGAAAAATACTGGCCCTCAAATGCCATACGCAACGCCGTGCTCGGGCTGAACAGTGTAAGCTTTGATTTCCCTAGGTGAACCTTGACCACAGAAAACATATATCCTGTCGGTGGCGAGTCGCTTTGTGCGCGAATCTCGTCAGCGATCTCCAGCCATATGGGGTCCTCCCCAGGGAACTGATCAAGCTTGTGCACAGGGAGCACGTAAATCTTCGACGTATACACAGTCATGTCGAGCACGAGCACGAGTTTATCGCTGAATGCAGGGAACTGCTGCTGTGCTTCACGAACGCGCGTTTCTACGGCTTTGGCCATTCCAGAGATCTTACTGGCTTCAAAGCCTGCAATGATTCGAAGACTCGTACGGATATCGCGCGATCCCCACGGCCCTGATGGCAATTTGAACGAGAAGCTCGAGACGAGGACTGAAGGGACTCACCAATTGTGCACCTGAGAATTTGACACCACTTCTTGTGTCCATTGCGCCAAGCGGTCCTTTGGCATTTCTCAGAGCAATAGATTGATATCAAGCAGCCTGAACACCGGCGCTTTTTGCTGACAAACTGGGGTGTGTACGTCGGACACTGGAACGGATATCAATATCCATATGATGGAACTAGAGATGATCAGCGTACTCCTGGACCACTGCACCTGTATTCATGGAAGTTTATAGGTTTTACTCTGCGATGTTCCATAGCTTCGATAGTAGATTTCAGGACGATTTCGAGAGCACGCCCTAGCCCTTCGTCGCGTGTCTCTCGTTTTTCCCTAGGAGCACTTTGCATGCGAAACCAGTGTCGGAAAATAGATTGAACAACCCTGTTGTATATGAAAAATGTGGGGAGAAGGAATAGCAACTCTATGTCACCCATGCGGCCACGGATTGGATTATCGCGAGGGTTGGCGTGAGGCGGGCAAACAACCCCCTTCTCCAATGTTTGAATGAGGCCAGCATCGATTGCCTGGCATACAGCTGTTACTCCGTCATCTGCATCGCGAATAGCGGATGCGATGTACGCGTACCCCGACCATAGAACTTTTTGTCTACCCGCAAGTCCCATCTCTGGATGAAGATCTAATTCCTTGTTTGTTTGCACCAAGATCCTTGGCAATATCTGTGTGATCGTATTCAGCACCGTGCAAATCGAACCTTTGCGGATAAGTTGGGCGCGGCATGAAGGATCTTGGCGACTGATAGTCTGGAGAAACTGGAAGGAATAATCGAGACCAAGAGTGTAGAGATGAAGTTTTTGCACGCTCTGATCGCGTGGCGTCCACGATCGAGGTTCTTCTGCGACGGCAGCATCTCTGGTAATCCGACGGATGTATCTGAGAAGGGTGAAGACAACGGGCTTGACCCCTCCGGCAGCATGTATATAATTCGATAAGGGAAGGGTGATTTTGTCTGGATCTTCAGATGCAGATACACACACGTAGTTCGTTAGCGCAAAAGACGCCCGGAGCTTTGAGATGAGGCCATCCGTTGTAGTTTCGGGGTCGCCTGGTAGTACATCTCCCTTAATGTTTCCAACCAATATCCATAACTGCGCGACATAGTGTTGGACAGAAACAGAAGAACGGAGCATGTGACGTCCTTCTTCTGATTTGGTGCAGATTAATGAGAGCGGTGTGATGCACAATTTTGCAGCATCGAAGACACTGCAAAGATCTGGGCGCGGAGGAGTAACTGAGACATCATAAGGGGGAGGGAGACAATTTCGAGCGAAGAACTGCATCCACGGGTATATTTCATCCCAACTCCTCACAATATACTTTGTCACGGCGTCGTCTTTGACACCAGTGGTTGAAGCAGCGATCGAGCTAATCCTAAACAATCCAAAGAGAGCCAATTTCGCGCGTATGATGCCAGGAATAGTCTTGGGGTTGATGTAGTTTGGTACTTGATCAGATTTGAGCGTTGCGTGAAAGATGGGCACAAGGCAACAAAAGCGGGAAGCACTGTTGATCGGGATCAAATCAACCAGCCTTGCCAAATCTGCAGTAGATCCCTGTAGAGCCTTCTTTGCAGTGATCTCGAATGCATGTTAGCAATTAAACGAGTTGGTGTAATAAGGGATCCAACTTGTGTTACCGCTGACAGAGACTTGAGTGCTTTTGTTTCGTCCCTAGTGAGCTGCAAGCTCGGTCCCGCCGCGATAAATGGCATGAGGGGTATGTGATGGGCTTCAGCGGGGGATAGGTGAAAATTGGTTGCTGTTTGAACTTCGGGACCGTTATCATGATGCCGTCCCAGTTCCAAAAGCCTCGTTTTTTTGTATTTCGATATACGTAAAACTGTGTAAGTGACTCGTAGATCTGGCTGGATGGACTGTGGGAAATTATTGATGATCACGCGCATGATATTGACGGTCCAGCTCGTTCGTCACTTCAAAAGTTCAACTTGAAGCGGCGTAACGCGTCCCGTGATAACCAGCTCATACAACACCTCCGTGCAGGCCTTGAGAGCACAGTTGATGAAGCTCAATTTGCACTAGGCATTGGACAAGACACCAACAATCTGGGTACCGTTGGTCAACATCACAAATGAAGTATATTTCAACTGACAAACACGCTATTCCTGTGCTATTGGATCTCGATCATCGAGCCAGACCAAAGCCTCATCAAGGCAAGAAAATTCATCAACCCTCAAAAGCGCGACTTCTCAAGCTATTTTCCCCCATCGTCATCATCTGGAAAGTCATCTTTTGCCTTGGTTGGAGATAATCAGCTTGCTACTTCCTCTGATACACCTACCAGTATTCGAATGGCTTCAACAGCAAATGAGCCAAGTCATCGCTCCTCCGGCTCCATTTCTAATTCTTCGAAAGCCACCATCCATATTTAGGATGGGTGCTTATTAATGGAACGTTTTGTGGCGTTGAAGTTGAAACGTTGATCATCATCAAAGACTGTAACGGAGATGTTTATGATTATTATGTAATAGTACTAGCTATAGTCAGTGGACGAAACCGATTTTGGACGCTGAAACTAGAATCGGTTTTGAATTTTGAATCGTCTCGTGATTACACACGAATCGCGTTCACTCTGACTTACTACGAGCACTCACCCGTTTCATTTTGTGTCACAGGAAGTTACAAGTGCGAGCGGACTGCGAACTTGCCATTCTGGGGTACTTCACGCGCACAAAGTATGATAACAAGCGGGATCCTTTTATTTGTCGCGCTCCACAAGTATACAAAAGGCGAAGGGAACAAATTCAGATCTGGTCTATCAATATGAAGTATTAGCTGGAACGAAGAAATGTTACATACAAAAAGAATCTGCCCTACATTTAGTACTGTGCTCCAGTGCCCTCTAAAATGAGCCCGTTGAACAAAACGAAGGACTACGCTTAACTGCTCATAGTTGTACTACTGAGCCCGCACCACCCGCATCAATTTCACGCTTGGTAGTGTCCTGTACGACCTCGGCGGGTAAGAGGCGAGATTTCTCGTTGCTGTCAAGACGTTAGTCCTGAGCGTGCTCAACATGTTGCACTTGCAAAATAACTGACGGTAGATTATGGAAGATGGTAGTGTCGTCACGTTTGGTAGTGGCCTGTGGTGTAACAGGGTGGTCTGGCGCAGTAGTGGCAGATCCTAGGGAGTTCCGGGTGTCCAGCATTAGCAGAAGACCTGGGTCGTAGTGGGCAGCCTTCGGCTGGGTTGTCCTAGTCGGTTCTCCATCGATAGGGCCGCCACCTCTCGCTATAGCACCCCGTTCCAGTGGGTGACTAAAAACGCATTCAGTGAGTTTGCTTAATGGTTGTCTGAAAAAGACATACGGGATCAGAGCAGGAGTAGCAAGACCAGGGACAGTCGACGCAATGACGACAAGAGCGACAAGAGCAGCAAAGTGCATAATGGTCGATGAGTAGAGTTGTCGAACCTTGAAAGAAAGAGTTCAAAGTTGGATGAGTGTATACGAAGTTTTTCAAGCTTGGGTGACTGAATTAGCAGATGGAGCGCATGCCTTTTTAAACAGGAAAAGATTGTAGGTGACACACCATCTTCTGCAGGTTGTACGCGTTTCAGTATTTGGATACACTTCTTGAAATTTACCTATTACAATGCTGTTCAAAAGGAGAAGACTGTAGGCGACGCACCATAGTTTCCTTCCGCGGGTTGTACACGTTTTAGCAGCTGGATTAACGCTGAGTTGATATGTCAATTATCTTCTGCATTCTAGAACAATATAATTCATGATTGAGTCGTCAGATCAGACACCTGGATAAAAACCGGAACTTTGAAGATATTGAAAGAGTGTCGTTGTTCCAAACAGTCCAGCACGTCACATAGTACAGTCGGTTAGGTATTACCTAGCGCACAGGAAAACGTCAAACAATTGAATCGTAAGGTGTGCTGAGCCTCATGATATAAGGAGTTAGTGAAACGTCACACTGGCAAGATCGTTCGGGCGGAGAAGAAACGACTTGGTTCAAACAAACGACTCTTCGGAGTGTACTACGTTTGTACAAGGTCGTTTCATGGATGAGACGACAAGGGTTGAGGGCGAGGGCGCGCAGCGCCCACCGGCCTCAGAGGGGCTTTAGCCTAAGGGAGAGAGGTAAGCTGCAAGGGTGGGTGGGCCGCCTCGCTGTGACACGGCTAATTTTCCCCTTCAGCATCCCAAAGGTAGTCCAATGAACCCAGGGGGGGAAAACAAAAGCTAAGTCGACTGAGTGCACAAGCGGAGAAAGGGGTGCGAACGTCACGCTTGTTGTTCGCTTAATTCTTACAATTTATTTCCCCCGCTCGTACCTCGCTACGTAATAGTGGCAAATTGCTTACCTTCTGACCTTGTTATTACATATTGTAACATGAGTATTCAATCGATGATGTGGAGTTTTTAAAAACGGGCAAGTCGGAGCTGGTTGCTGCGCGTTATCTTTGTCCATGGCTATTATGTTATTCGTAGTAAGTTGACTAGATTTCATATGGTGTACATGTGCGTAGCTGGATATATCAATCTGGGTAAACCATCCCGTCAATATCCAATTTCTGCGTCACTCCACTTTAAGAATGTCGTTGTTCTGCTTTGCGACCCGGTACAACCAGAGGCCGATTCATCGCAGTCGCAAGACGTTCCATTGCACCCATTCTAAACGGGGATGGAGAAGGTAGGGTGGGTTTCGAAGAAACAGGAATGAAAACGGAGGAGCGATGACTTGGCTTATTTGCTGTTGAAACTATCCGAATAGATGTATCAGCGGATCCAGGGGAAGTGACAAGTTGATCATCGCCAGCCAAGGCGGAAGATGACTCTTCGGACGATGGCGATGTGGGGAAAAACAGCTTGATAGGCCGCTGCTGTTGATCGATAGATTTTTTCGGCCTGATGAGGCCATACTGTGGCTCATCGAGGTCAGATAACACAGGAATGTCGTCCTCGTCAGCTGTGACGTGCCGCCAGTCCCCCACAGGTTCTTCGCTATCGGGCAACAGCGGGTTGGATGTTGGTTTCTTGACCAATGCCCACTGCGCATCGAGCTTCATCGATTGCACTCGAATTCTCTCGAGGGCTGTACGGAGGTGTTGTATAAGATCGGGAAGAGGCATACTATAACTCAGGAGAGAAGGTGACATGACATATGTCCAGTCTTTATCCATGTAAGAAGAGAGACAAAGGAACATTATTCTTATGACGTACCTTGGAGGATTAGATGCTTGGTGGGCGCAGGATCCGATACCAGCTTCAGATTAGACGGGGTGATTGATGATGACAAACTGGTAGGTTTTAACTCGCGATCCGAACGATCAAGTTTTTTCTCGGGCTTCTTAACAATGCTCGAGGATTCTTCAAGCCTACACTCCTTTCCCAATTGCCTGCCTTTGATGTTGTCTTCTGGCTCAGCATTGGCACCTCGGGTAACAATGAGCTCAAAAGCAGACCTGAGGCGCATCGCGATCCTGTTGCGCACTACTGCCCTTTTATTCGTGTTCTTTTTTGAAATCATGAAGAGTATGCTCATATCTAGTTTCTTGGAACTATCCTTCCGTTCCTTTTGCAACACCATTTTAGATTTCTCCGCCCGAGATGAGTGCCTCTCAAATTCAGGGCGTAGGAGTGCACCCTTGGGTACAGCGCGTAATGTGAATGCGGGGCAGGAGAAATGTGGAAACGCGCGGGCTCTCCGCCGGGTAGCGGGGTGCGTTGGGTCAACGGCGCGGGCGGATTTGTAGAATGTAGTACCAGGGAAAAGTAATGGAAGAGGGGAGCCGGGTGTTACATTGCGACGCTGTAAGGAAGAATAATGAGAACATGCGACATGAAAGAAAGAGGACGCACGTTGATTGAACGAAGACCTGGAGCTTTGGGTAGTCTCGAGAGGTCAAGACATTTGGGCATGTAGCTTGCTAGCAATTGTGATAGCGAGCTTTACTAAGTAGCGGTTTAGGGTTTATATTGTACATTTACTGCCAAATGCAGATTATGTAATACAACTTTAGGTGGCGAGTGAACTTACATAAAACTTATGGCAAAAATTTATCTCCATGAGCATGCATGTTGACCATGGTTCTCCCTACCCTAGCAAGTCCTTGTTGTGCTCTTCAATCGTGTTTGTGACTCCTGTTATCATATGATTTGACAAGCATGCTATGCACAATGCACATGGACAATCACTTGTTCCAAACTGAGCTAGCAGCCGAAGTTCATCTTTCATAGGAGTTCACCGTAAATCCATCAAATCTTGTCACGCAGACCTGCACCCGTGGTGATAGCAATGGGGGTTAATCTGGATGAGACGAGACGATTCGGGAAGGACGGCAAAGAATGAGGATTTTTACAGAATCATCTCATCCTTTAAGAAATGAAATCGACGATACAAAAACAAAGTATACCACAGATACTTTGAGCGTCCGCGGTGGCCGTCGAATTTAGCCGTCGACAGGAACATAACATTTGAAAAACTAACTTGAAGGTGAACTCGACCCCTGACAGCAAGATCCATTTCATATCCACTGACCTACTAGCCTGCCACAGAGGGGCACTCGTCAGCGCACGACGCATGTGCGTAGGGTAGCACCGAAAATTCACATAATAACCGTGGCAGTGCAAGCAAGGCCCATTCGTAAATGCGCCTCCAAGTTGTATCTGGCACTGGTGAAAATAGGCCACATCATCTTGCCTACAGCAATTGTAATTGTTGTTCACTCGCCACATGTGCGAAATGATGAGCAAAACTTACCTTGTGAGAATAACGTACTGGAGTGTCTTGCCAACACGGCGTATCGTTGCTTGACAAGGTCACTCCCCATGTGCAGCTGATCGCGTCCGGAGGTTGTCACTACTCCACAGCGGTCACAGATGACAGGTTAAAGATGGCTAGCATGGAGCACCTCTCTTTGCCAGGCGTCATTCCAAAGCAGTTAAATGAGATCTTGAAATAGCTCTCACTGTTTGGAAGTACCGCAGCGGTTGCCAACAACAGTGGCGTAACATTCCTGATTAGATATGAGACAATGGGAAAGCCACCGGGTACGCCGTGCCGGTTACTTGCTGGCGAGGTGATGGACGAATTTGAATGATTGTAATTGGTTGATTACAGCCAGGGGGATTTATGTACATACCGACGCCGGTTCTTATATAAGTCATTTTCATCTTGCAAGCGTTAGTTTCCCAGGACCAGCGAGTCCCAAACTTTCTCGTAGCACGATGGATAGCTCGACCTCCGTAGCACTTGAGCCTCTGCTATCATTTCTGGCGTTCTCCTTGTCAAAGATAGAGTCTGGTTTCTATAGAATTCCAGGTTCAGCAGTCGTTGCACGATATGTCAAGTCTTCTCACCAAAACGATCCCGGACGAACAATTCTCGAGCTTATCCTCGTCATTTTTGCCATAAGGACCCTGCTACAGTCCAGGACGCGCACTGATAGATCAGGCAAACATTTCATCAAGTTTTCTGAAAAGGTTGTTGGGCTTTACTTAACCGTGCTTCTCCTTCCCTAACTGACATCCTTCTAGGAAATAGACGAACTAGTGGATGAATGGGTACCTGAACCTCTTGTACAACCTCTCAGCGAGTGGGAACAGAAAGATCTCAACTCAGTCCCTGTCATCGCTGGCCCTAATGGCCCCAAGCCAAAACTCCTCGCAACTGGTAAAATTGTAACTAACCTCGCCAGCTTCAACTTTGCTGGATTAGCGGGCAATGAGAAGATCAAGGAGCGAGCCCTCGACACCCTCCAGAAATATGGGCTCGGCAGTTGTGGGCCCCCTGGATTCTACGGAACTATTGGTGAATGCGGCTGGTAGCAACGTGCCGTGAGAGGCTAACGTGAAATATATATTAGATGTCCATCTCGACCTTGAACGCGATATCGCCGAGTTCCTGGGTACGGAGGCTTCCATTCTCTACTCTCAAGGCTTTTCAACTATTTCGTCCGTCATTCCCGCCTTTTGCAAGCGTGGTGATATCATCGTCGCCGACCGTTCCGTGAACTTCGCCATCCAAAAAGGCATTCTGATATCCCGCTCAACCGTTCGTTGGTACGACCATAATGACCTCAAGAGTCTCGAGGACACCCTTATTAGCGTAGAGAAAGAGAGGAAGAAACGCAAAGGTCCTCTCACACGTAGATTCATCATTACCGAGGGTATTTTTGAGCGTGACGGCGAAATGGTGGATCTTCCTAAACTGGTTCGTTCTTTCATTCCAATCTGTTCAATGTCATGCTCACTTATTTTTTTGGTTGCAGGTCGAACTTAAGTTGAAGTACAAGTACCGCCTCATCATGGATGAAAGCATCTCTTTCGGAACCATGGGCCGAACTGGGCGTGGTCTCACAGAACTGTACAACGTTCCGGTGGGTTGGCTCCTACTTCCAACGATGTCATGACTTACATCAACATTCTTAGGCGTCGCAGATCGACATGCTCATCGGCTCTGTTGCTAACGGTCTTTGTTCTGCAGGCGGCTTCTGTGCTGGTTCTGCCATCGTAGTAGATCACCAAGTAAGTACAAAGCATTCACAGTCATGATCCTGTACTCACGCATCAAGCAGCGGATTAACGGTACATCCTTTGTATTCTCAGCTTCCATGCCTGCTCTCCTGGCAACCTCTGGGTCGGAGGCAATAACTTTCCTCCGGAACAACCCTTCGGTACTTCTCAGTTTGCAAGATAATATTCGCGCCATCCGTGCAGTGTTGGAGAAAACTGAAGGCATTACGCTACTCGGTCACCGTGCCAGCCCTATCATACATTTCTGCTTGCGGACCCAACAACAAACGCTTGCCGCCACCCAGGCCACCTATGACTGCGAGGCTGAAGAGCGTATCCTGCAGGACATTGTCGATGATTCGATAGCGAATGGTGTGCTGCTAACGCGGGCGAAGCGCTTACATGGCCAAGAGATGATCGAGTCCAGGCCCACTATACGTATTGCTGCCACTGCGGCGCTGACGAGGAAAGAGGTGGAGAAGGCAGCGGGCGTCGTCAAGGCGAGCATCACTCGCATTCTGAGCAAGAGGAAATAAATCAGTCTGGGTGGATGGTCTTCCATGGATATATGCTAATCTATGGATCTTATTCTAACCTTTTGTCATCGATCCGTACTGTACACATTGGCAGAGGCATATTATTATCCGACACCGCTATTAGAACTACACTGGCACAATTTGAGATATAGATAATGAGGATATGTATAGCTGCGCTATTAGCTGATTCTGATAGAACTATTTTCCACAAGCCTGACAGCTTCTTCCAAAGCACCATCTAGCTCCGTCAACCATGACCACTCGAAATTCTTGGTGATCGTTTTGCCAAGTTCGTATAAAGGAACGTCCGTTTGAAACGAACATAATTGGCCATTGAGTCTCGAGCGCCGTGCCACATCCGATGAGAATGGTCGTCTCAACTTGTCGTATATGGCGAGGGCCCTAGGTACCGTGTCTAGGGTTGTAGCTTTGTGTCCAAGTACAGTTGCGAGGAGATAAGCATCCTATAAATCAAATCAGCACAGTGCGAAAGAAGAGTACAAATGTACACAACTGACCTCGATACCCTGACCAGCACCAGCGCCCTGGAACGGCAGCATTGCATGGGCAGCGTCACCCACGAGCGCGACTCGCCCGAAACTCATGGATGGTAATGTTTTCACGGTGTGCACAGCCCAAAGCGTGCCTTTTTCTACACACTGCGGAGATTGTCAGTGACTAGCGAAATAGATGCGAATAACAGACATCGAGAAGGTGCTTCGCATCCTTTTCAAAGTTTTTGAAAGGCTCGACAAACTGTTCAGCCGTGAGTTCTCCGACCCACTCGCTGTTAGCCTTCCCTTCGAAAGACCGACGAGGAATTCGGGCATCGGCTTCATATGCCGTGCCAACCAGATCCGGTTGAAGCGTGAAACCTGCGAGATTGATGTATTTCCCAAGAGAAATTGAGTATCCAAGGAAGAACTGAAATGCGTCAGCCTCAACATAACGTATATAATAAATATATAATAAATAAAAAGTCTCACAGCATCTTTTCCCAAGTACTAGAAATGAAGGCGCCGACAAGTCAATATTGGCTATGTAATATAACTAGAAGAAGATTTACCTGAGTAAACCCTCCCCCGAGGACGCGGTGGTCAGGACAACGAGCGCGCAGCTTCTCCGCAGAGATCAATGCTCGGTATGCAGTGGCGCCGCTCCAAATCGGGTTAATACAGGAGAGTACTGATTGCTTTCGGTCGGGTGGCATGCCCCTAGCCAATTCTTGCAGCATACAGGATCTGACTGCGGATTTGATCCCGTCGGCGCCAATTAAAACATCACATGTCGCTGTCGATCCATCTTTGAATATCAACGTAATTGGCGAATTTCTTGAACGGCCATTGAAGGGCTGAATATATGATTTCAGACGCTTGCCGTTGTGCGTTCTGCATGATGGTGCGAGATGTGAGAGAAGTACGCCGAGAAAGTCAGCACGATGAAAACGCATTTGATTGCCTGTGGTACCGATCGTAGTCAGAGCAAGACGCGTTTGAATGTAAAGAAAAGTTGACCTTTTGACATCAGTTCAAAAAGCTGAACGCCAACGGCTTGGTCACTTTTACGGTGCTTGATACACGGGACTGGATTTTTCTTAGTGGAATTGAACATCTGTCGTATACAAATCATCACTAACCATATTTATCCGTGTATTCGTAACCGCAGCGTTGAATCAGTTGCTGCTCGAAGTTATGTCCAAATTTTCGCAAGACCTAGATGGTTGTCTGACGCTAGTATATCTTTTATCTGCCGAGGTCTGTACCTTGTATGTCCTAGGCCAGATAGCAATACCAGCGCCAACTTCATGAAAGCTCTGAGCGGCTTCGTACACATCGACGACAATATCCGGGTACCGGGACAAAGCAACGGCTAATGTCAAACCACCTACCCCTCCTCCGCTGGGGCAGTAATGTGATGAGCATAGACATAGACAGAAGCTGAAGACACCTCACCAGATAGCGACTCTGAATTTAGGTGTAGACATTGTACCTGGAGACGATTATCCTGAGGGTACCAATGGTTTTCTTATATATCGTGGTGTCGTCCGCCTGGGAATGAGAATTTGAGGGCTGTCGAAACATACTGTGACATTGACTCGGAATCCGGACGCATTGTGACACGAGAAACGCGCCAGACCATGTCAGGGAAGGGAAGATTGCACTGTGTTGAGGATGTCCGATTGAATCGTGTCATCTAGTAGTCGCTGTCAGTGCTAAGCTTTATTTATGCCGTTTAAATCGCGCATGGAAAGTACGGACGGTAACACTATTTTACCAAATTGTCACAAAAGTGATATCGAGTAATCTGATGCATCTGTTGGAATCAGTAGCTGAATGGACTTGAACCCATTGATTTACGGTACTTGGCTTAGTTTGAACAGGAGCTGCGAGGCACACGGAAAAGAAGCCACATCCTAATTTGGAACGGAGATCGATGACGTCATCAAGTCTTGCACGTGGCTGTGTCGAACATCCTAAAATAATGCAAACCACCATCAGCTTGACATTTGACATTAAGGTTGAATCAAAGGTCACAAATCGCGCAGTCAGTCATGCCATTCACATATGTGATCGGTGGGTCACCCAACCCCAGTGGTATTCAAGGAAAAGTAACATCATGTTTTTTACGCAGAACACATGGAGGAAGATGAAACGACGCCAGAATCTCTTCCACCCTGGGTCGAGCTAGAATACGCGGTACGTAGTGAACTCCTCAGCGCAATTCTCTCATCGACTGACTTGGATGGTTGTTCTAGCATATGATCACGTTGGCTGGAATTAATGGTCGCGTTGAGTTTACGCATCTATCGCACAATTCTAGTTCATCACTCGATGCCCGGCTGGCTCTTATCAACGAACCCGCTGCGTCATACAAAGTCCATACTCAGTCAGTAATAGAGCTACTGAAGCAAAACAATATTCCGATTACAAGGGTATGTCTTCTTGACCCGAAAGCTCAAACAGCTCTCGCTCCGGAAGATAGCAAGATTTTCGATCATTTCTTGTTTGGGGTGAGATCTGTATTTGCTGAAACCTCGGGTTTACTGATCATCTTAACTTATGGACGCAAGGGTATACTAGGTGAGTAGATCTAGCCCTCTTACTTATCGGATTATTCTGGAGTCTGGATATTGTACACCAGGTGATGATCCCCCTCGTGATCGAACATCTGAGCTCCGTCAACTTGGTTTCCCTTCGCGTCACCTGGGTTCAGTGCAGATGACAACAGATACCGCGCTTGGTGTAACGAAGCGAGTTGTCGATGACAAAGGTAATTCTTGCCCCCTTTTACAGCGAAACGTTGCAAACCATTTATAGTACAACTGAATTCGATACCATACGTGGTGCGTCGCACGATATTCACGGGCATGATGAACGTTTATAGCCTATCCAGGACTTCCCAACTATCACTTTCAATGCTAAAGAAAGTGTTGAAATGCCTTTTCGTCAGTAATACCCCCAAATTGCATTAAGTCAGGGCTAATCGCATCTTCCACCCGCGTGCATCGTGGAATTTAAACAGGGTATATTGTCAACGGCAGAGAACCCATTTTACCCCCCGGAATGCGGGAACTTCTGCACGAGGATCTTAACAAAAGTTTTGATTTCTAAAATCACTTACAATGTTACATAGCGACTGCCGTTATGAGGTTTACACATGTTGGTCCCTACCTCTCGCCTAAACGGTTTTGCGCCCCCACACACCATCGTCTCGTCTTTCAGTGGCTGACTGTAAATTTTCAGGTTATACTATGAAATTGAAACCCGTTGGATATGTAAGTATCTTAGAGCACAGAATTGCGAAATTAATGAAGGATATTTGGTGACGGAAGAAGACAGCTCATGTCTGTGTAAACGAAGTATAAAACAGGACGTAGCTGGTTAATAAGCAAGTGATTATCGGCATCCCGCTCAACGGGTGGAGGTCAGGATATGAACAACCCGTTTTGCCCCCCTGCAGAGGTGCAATCTTCGGATGTGACCGAGACACATCGTGAGATGATCTACTGCAGGTACTCCCTGGTATTCCGCATTCTTGTTGGTCGCTCGCAGAATCTCGCTCAACTTTAGCGGATTGTTAAATTCAAGGGGTAAAAGAGACCGCATGTATCTGATTCTCAGAGCACTCATCACCGTAATTCGGCCGTGGGAACTTACATATGGTCACCGCCAATGCATCAATATAATATGTTCAAGCTGGCTTGGCTGCGTCAAACGATACCGGCTTCAGGACTATGCTCAGTGACTTGGCACGCTCAGCTCCAACTCATAACCTCCGCCCACTGCTTTATACGATATTCCCATTGAGTGACTTCCTGTAACATTTTACAGACAAATTTTTCACTAAATTTTTATGGGACGCCACCTGTTTTCGAATATCAACTATTTATTGAGCCTGCTCAACTCTAAAACGTCGTCAATGTCGATTCGACGTTACGGCCTTCCTCTCGTAAATTACTCATACGGACCCTAAACCATCCCTGATAATCTGATTTGGTCACCGCCGTCGATTAAACCTTCGCATGCAAGACTTTCTGCACCTTGTCGCAGAGTATCCTCATCCTAATCCTCACTGTATAGAGCTCAAGTCAGCTTCCTAAACCTTTTCCTGTACTTAGCATTGCTGCCTAACTTTAAAACCTTTCCCTGAATTAAAGTCTTTTTAGCAACAAGCGCGCGCCGCGAACACAGCAACTAATTCAGTAGTTCCCGCTTATCATTCAAAATTGACTTCGTTGCCAGCATAAATCATCACCTGTACTCAAGCACTATATACTTAACGGATCGATTTAATACGGTGACTCAAATTACTATCTGCCGTGAATGTCATCGTCGGTATCGTCAGAATCCTCGAACGGACAATGCCGCACTTGCTCATCCCAGTAAAATGACCCGAGATTCTTATCAAACCACTCCCTGTCCGTTTTGGACAATACCGGACCACCTTCGACTGATATCAATGTGATGGGGGCCACGACTGGAAATGTCCAATTGAGAGTTTCTTGATCGCGTCTCCAGAAAAAGGATCTCCGTGCTAGCTTCCTTCGCTTTAGCACCATAGTCTGGAGTAGCTTCGGAGAAAAATTGGTGCAGTTGACGAGGTATAACTCTTTCACCCCCTTGCACGCAAAGGATTGGTCATGTGGTCCTCCATCTATCATGTCTTGCAGGAATTCATCATGGAAGCATGCACAATTGACAAGCGAGAGCGTGCGTCCGCGCCAATGTGCAAGTGGAGTCATCAAATCCTGGTCGGCCGAGAGATCATGGAAGGCGACACCACCAGAGATTAGGGAGTGGTGGCAAGTAGTAATAGCGCAACGAGATATGCGAGTTGAAATTGGGGCACTGTCGACATAACCGATGATTTCCGAGAACACCTCGCCTGATAGGTCCTCCAGATTCATAGACATCAGATCTATACTAATATTGCCCACTGTGGTCCAAGGACGCAGGCGAGAGAAGTGCAGATCCTTGAGCTCCAAGTAGTCGAGGGAAGGTGATTCCTCTACTGCCTTTAACAGTTTGTATAAATCAATGCCCTTGTCTGAAAGTTGGCGATAACGGGAAACTGAAAGGGAGCTTAAGTTGTATAGGCGCTTGAGCCAGTTGTTACGGTCTACACAGACGTCGAAAAAATTTCGGGCATCTAGATAGAGGTGGCGAAGATCGGGTGCATCAAAACTCCAATGCACAAGCTTCTGACATGGGGATCCACCATCGTCAACTTTACATTTGAGCTTCAAGGTATGCAAGTGAGGAGCCGTTTCCTGATGAAAGTCGTGGAGTATGGACGGTAATGATGAACTATACATCACGTTGAAGCAGATGCTTCTACATCGCCCAATATGCCTAACGAGTTCGCGGGTTGCCTTGAAGACTTTTGTATTTTCCCCCTTGTCATCTCCTTCGAATTCATCGCGATGTCTGGTGATGATAACATCCAGATGAAGATTCCTTGACCACTCGAAATAACGTCGAACATCTCGACTACGTGTATGTTGAGAGTCAACTCTGATGACCACACGAGTCCAGAACTCTGGAACACTCGACAACACCGAACCCCACATCGAACATACTGCGGCCGGAGCGTAGGGGAATAACGATGCCAGAGGATCATCTGATCTCCATGTCTCACCATTTAGAGTGAGACGATGAGATGACCGATAAAGATGTGTGAATATTGCCAGCAAAAGCTCGACGGGCAGGGCGCCTATAAAATTTCGTGTGGCGGCCACGCAAGAGACTTGTGTGGAGTGGTAAATGGCAAACAGTGACTCATCAGAACGGTCCTCATCACTTGAATTCGATGGATCAAGGAGCACCTGTCATAGGTCAGAGTTCAGCGTTCGACTTCTACAGGAGATAGGGCCACAACCACGAACTTACCTGGTGGCTCATAGCAGGCAATCGGAGCCTCAGATCAGAATAGCTATGTATATTTGTTCTGGCATAACGGGGGCTTTAGAGCGATACTAAGCGGAAAATCACTATGGTTCACATGACATAATACCCGCTCTCATCGATCAGAGCAGTACTTCAATTCAGAAATGGCACCAATATGGACTGTCAACCCAGTTCGGAGGTCAGTACTTCAGTGCCGCTTTCTTGGTCGGATGGCACGTCAGGCAGGCAGTCTTGTGGTCAGCTCAAGTCCGAAACAGGGGTACCATGATGATGCAGACACCTTTGTAATTCGATATGCATCTCACTTACCTCCAATATTGTCTGTAAGTAAAAAAACGGCTGAACTTTGCTAGCTCAAGTCCTTGTGGATCCACGCACATCAAGATGATCTTGGAGTTCTGTGATGTACTTCGATTACCTGAAAGAGACCGTGCCACGGAACGTTAGCGTCCGTTCTGGTATAGAGCATCAGATGTGAGTATCCCATTCTCAAGACTGAAGATACTACTATTTTTTGATTCAATAACAAAAATATCCAGGTTTTTGCCTTCTCTGAATTGCAACTACAAAATTTATCTCAGTCATGAAGGTCGAGACTCGGATCTGTCGATCAGTGTGGTCATGTACATACCTACAAAACCGAGGCCTAAGGCTCGAGTGTTTACTACTCAGCGCTCTCCGGCCCTACCAGCTGATTTACTGGTGATACACTTTACTGAAAAAACAGACTTCTCCCATTCCACAAGCCGGTTCTTCTTTCGATAGGCGCTGCGTCATCTACTGCACCGGAATTACTCATTACTTCCGAGTTTCGAGAATTACCTTCATGGTCCTAATGGAAAGAGATCTAAAACATGAATGTTCGCAATCAGGGAAATTATAGGCAGTTTCTGAAGCTCGAAACTTTGCTATCACATTTTGGCGAGTTCGGCTGATCGAAATTTATCTAAAGAACATTTTCTTGTATGCAGCGACAGACTGGGGAAGAACGCTTTCGGTTATTAGTTTGAGGTGTTAGGTTGGCTGCTGTTCAGATTTTTCCATGCAGTCTTGTAACCAGCCGTCCCGAGGGTATTATAACCAATTGCAAGTAATATCTCCCGCCAGCTGAGACATAACTCAAGGTGGATGATGATTAATTTCGCTGGGATTCGATGACACCAAGCCATGTAGCTTAACGTAGATTTGAGATTGGAGTATCATTCATAGCTTTATCCTCAGAGCGAAGGCCGCCAGGCCATAGGTATCATTGTAAACTTGACAAACTGCTACAGATATATCAAGTACCACCAGGGTAAATAACATGGAGGGAACTAGTAAATACATCGGATCGTATGCAACGTAGGCGACAGAAGCCCTAGCTAAAGTCATGGCATAGAAGATGAACAGCACGGGATCGTATATTCAAAGACTAACTATTTAATGCTGCACTGCCTCTTGTGGCTGTTGAGATTATATTTGCGCGAGAATAGCCTCCCGCACTCGCACTCGTACGCAATCCGCATGTGAACTCCCTTAATGTGCCTCGTAAGACTCTCCTTGTTGAACTCCCTATTACAACAATCCCATCGGCAGAGAACACGAGCAGTATCCGACCCGCGAATTCCATGAGCCGAGCGCAGGTGAGCGGAAAGACCGTAGCCATCAATCAAGGTATGACAGTGCGATCCATATCCAACATCCCACATACATAAGAACAATTCATCGAGATCGTCTACAAGAAGAAGAAAAATCAAAAGTTATCACATATTGAAGATAGGTAAACGCACGATGTTGGGCAGACGCACTCTGCCGGTCAAGAGCAGTCTGCTGGACACGAAAGTTGCGAATAAGGTGCATTTCTGCCTCAGTCCTAGTAGGACCGCAGTCAATGTTAGAGGAGTGTATGCTCCGCTTTTCACCGGGGCTTCCGCGGGTTATCTGAAATCGTCGTTTGCATTCTCGACTTTCGACTATTAGGCGCTGTCAGCACCCAGAAGACAGACATACTCACCAGTCGATCGAGCGACCCTGCCCTTCAGATGTATATTTGGTAAACTCAGCACCAATGTGATTAACGGCACCACAGAAATGACATTTGTAGTCAACTCCAGACGATGGTGTCGTTTGTTGTTCAATAACAACTCTCATGACAATCTTCGTACCTGCTTCAATGCTAGGCCATTTATGGCTTGTAAGTCGAGTTACTTGCTTGTCGTCATCGATGCATAAATCATATTGTCCTTGTTCCATATACCGTCTCTGAAGTTGTGCTTCGATCGAGTCACGTTTAAACAGAACCTGGAGCATGTCATTGAGTTGCTAAAGAGAACTTGATGAGTTAGCTTCCAAATACGGATTTTACACTGGGGCAGACCTGAAATGAGGCACAGAAGGTCACAGATATTGCATGTTCATGGCCTGTTGCGTCCACCAGTGTCACACAACCAAGTATGACAGCTGCAGTTAATTGCGTTACAGTAGGTCCGACAGAATCCTTCTGCCTCCGTAGAATTGCCAACACTTCGTGGATGTCGTGTTGACTTTGCATCTGAGATGACCACTAACAAAGCAGAATACTAGTGAGTGCACGGAAATAATATTGAGAGAGTAAAACACAACCGAATAATCCGCCAGATAACGGTCTATTTCGTTGGAGCATCCGATAATGGCTTGCGTAACAGATGTATATGCGAGACCACGGTTTGACAACTGTGTTACTTGAGTCGATATGTCTTGTAGCATCCTAAGTTCGCCTCGATGTCGGGTAAATTCAAGGACACATGAAGAAGATGTATACCTAATGATGAAATCCCTCCGGTGGTGTTCTAAGGGATCCTGTGCGGTTGGGGCATTGCAGAGATGTGAGCTTAGTCGATGAAGTCGTGACGCCAGACAATCTAGGTCCGCCTTATTCTGACTACGTCTCTGTGACGGTCTTTGAATCAAAAAACGTCCTAGTAAGAAAATAAGCTCTTACGTCTATGGCTTGAAGGATTGATAATAATCCACTAATAGCAGCTTGCATCGGCGGACCTGCAAATGGAATTGCACCTGCAACGTCCTGGACGAAAGGCAAAATTGCTTGCGCCATGTCAGAAGCTTTGCGGGCAGAAGAATCGCCATCGGAGGATGCGGTGGAGGAAATATTGGAAACTGGGAGACTAGGATCCCTGGCCGGACAACCAGGGCGCACTAGTAGTGATGAATTCAAATGGAGAGTAGATGAAGGAACGGGAAGCTCACTAGGGATATCTGCAGGGATGGAGTAATGGCCATGATGGTGGGTAGTCGTCGAGCCGCGTTGTGTACTAGTACGTCCGCGCCTCAATCGAACAACAAATACTTTGCCCACATCGGAATTCTTGATGAAATCCTTGACCCGCGAAAAGGGCATTTTGAATTTTTGACATCACTGGCAGATGGGTTTGAAGATAGGTAAGAGGGGATATAAGACTCGAAGGGGTGCAAAGGAGTCGAGATACTCGATACCCACATCATGATAGACATTGATAGTACTCAACAGGAAGTTGTGCACAGCAGTGACAGTCTCATTACGCATGGCAAGCTCGTGTTGGGCACTTTTCTACAGAAGTTTTTAATTTGAGATCCAGCAAGTACAGCCATGTCAGCCAGGGCCCAACTAGTTCACACGAAATTCCCAGCATGCAGTAGCCACGCCCACAGTATCAGTCACTCTCGCCGCGGAGTCACAGTTCCTTCCAGACTTCCACCGCATACAAGACTCAATTGCAGCTTTATTGAAGTGTTATGCATCATATGAGCTCTCCGCTCACCTTCGGATGTTTTACTCTGAATTACAATAACAGATCTTAGTAGGTAACATTTGCCATTGTCTTTACCTCTTCGTCTCTCCCAAACAGTGCTCGAATGTCCCTGCGATATCGCACCCTCGACAGTGCCTTTTATAGCTGTCCGTGTACAAATGAATCCACGCGCAGGTCAAGCACAGCTTTTTCCAGCGTCAGTCCTTGACGTTCGTTGAATGTGGTCAATTATGCGGGTCGCGCGGGAAATTGCTTGTGATTGACAGATCAGCTTGAATGTGCTGGGTTAAAGGTAAATGAAATGCGAGGCAGGCAATGTGTCTTTCCTGTCTGAAGTAATCGTTAGTTAGACTAGCGAGAGCACGCTAGGTTACATTAGTACATAGGACTTGTATGAGCGAAGAAAGGCTACACACCTCAGTAAGGTCCAAGAGAACAATACTGAGGTGTGGTGTGAAACGACTCGAACTAAATACGTGAGTCCATGTGGTAGATAAGAGTATCGGCGAATGGACGAGCGGAGAGGGTTCATGTGCTCGAGAAGCAAGAAGTCAAGACAGCGGTTGCGTCACATGTGGTGTCGAAGCTGATGATAGGAAAAAGGTAATACGAAGTCTAGAGGCAAGAGATAGGCCGACAAAAGGCAATACGAAGTCTAAAGGCAAAAGATAAGCCGAGAAGTGAATAACTTCCAATATGAAGTATTTGAACTTTTACAAATCTGTGATAAAGAGTGGTGATGCAGACTTGTGCATTTCGTATTAATCCTTTTTCGACCAAGAGGTTTCGTTTGTATCGCGCATTGCTCCGAGATCCAGTCAATGGGAGGCGTGTTAGGGTGGGTCGACGTCTCGAAATAGTCTGGAGTTTGTTCAGGTGCATCTGGAGGTGCTTGCTCCGCTTCCTTGAAAATATTCAAACTACGATTCTGTTCTGTCTTTCAGTATTTTTCTTCGTTGTTATTTTCCTTTGATGCTCACCATAATTTCCAGGCAGTGCATTCAACACGATTTCGTTTGAATTCATCCACAAATACATTTCGTGGCGATAGGAACACCTACTGGAGGCAAGCTGCCGCGGGGTCTTGGACAACGTGAGCAGGAAAGGAATTTCACAATATCGTTGATGGTAGAAACATGACGGATGAGGTCGAGGGCGCCTGAGCAAGTTCCAAGGTTATCTCTTCCTCCGTGGTCGCAGTAATGATACGAGCATCAATGAAGTAGATACAATCTTCAGGTGATGCGTCCTAATGGCATATAGCATTTTTACTTCTGGCAGTGACTCGGACACTTAGTACTGCATGAATCGCTACCAGATGTAAAAATGCTATATCGTCAAACTAGCTGGATCCGAAATCAGTGTATATACACGTACTGGTAGCTCATTGCGCACCGCAAGTGCACAAATACTAGCTCTATGTTGAAGCACGTCGACGCACCTGGAATCGCGTGCACAAGTACTTGTTACCTTGCGGAGCAAGGTCATTGATAACCCCAG
Source organism: Suillus decipiens (assembly GCA_016695475.1). Lineage (NCBI taxonomy): Eukaryota > Fungi > Basidiomycota > Agaricomycetes > Boletales > Suillaceae > Suillus > Suillus decipiens. The sequence continues at coordinate 252,820 of MU172923.1, read as the reverse complement.
ATTTGTGTGATAGAAATTCCTTGTACATGATGAAGAACAGATGCGAAGCTTTAGATCATATGAAACAGTCCAGGGAGGCACGAATGAGTATTGTTCTCGCGTTCAGTGGTGGTTTCGCGGTTCTGGGGTCCTTGGTCTCAAAAAAGTTGGATTCCGCATAATTATAAAAACAGTTGTAATGAACACAACCAAGGCTTGGAGCGCGTCCCAAGCATAACAACAGTAACCACTTGCGACTGGCTGGCGCCATCTCCGATAGATGCATAAACACAGATGAAATGTATAGCCTCAGAGAGCCCGCACAATACAAAATAAAAATTAGAGCGGAGCAAGGTCATCAGTTCGCATAGCGAACCCCTAGTTACAATTGCACTCGTCGATTGCCTTTTTGAATCAGGCACATGACATTACTGCAGTCACACACTTGTGACACTACCCGTGTCATGATCATAAATGCATCGTCAAAGGTTTCACGTCAAGCCCCCTCACAAGGGCAGCGACTGTACGTGGACGAATGAACGACTACCCGACTCAGCTCGATAGTAAGCCTGGAATGGTGGACTGGTAAGCTTTGATTGAGATGTCGGATGTTGATCTATGTTAAATACCTCCTAGGACTTGCGATTCCCAGGAACACGTCTCTGAGTTGCATGATAGTGCTGAAATGCTGAAGGAACGATTACTGGAGGCAAAATCCTATGCTGAAGAGGAGCGTAAAATGAGAGATCTTGATGGGCTAATGAACACGCTCTTACTCTGCGTTAGTTCCTCGAAATTTCCTTCCAGAATGCTGCAACTAAAAGCCCTGGCAGGCGGGTGCTACTGCCTTCATAAACAAATTTGCTACTATGCAGCCCGGATTCTTCCTATACCAAAGGCACACGACCTTGGTAGCTGGAGTCAAAGATGTCTTCCGCACCATTGGTAACGGCACGTTCACCAGCGGGACAGTCCTGTCGGTCTTCGCAGCACCTTCATTCACATTTTTGGTTCTACAAGGAGTGATGGACGCGTGTCTCTTTGTCCCCCCGTTCATTGTGGTTATCACTGTCTTTGGGAAGTGGGCTCTAGGCCACTTCGCCGCGGGTACGAGCAAGGACAACGATGTGCATGTGAGACGGCGGCCATTACATGACTGGCCTCAACATACGCGGGCCCACGTCTTGTCATGGTCAAATGAGTTGCCTCTTCTGTTTGGTCTTTCTCAAGCCCTCTATAGTCTATGTTGGCTTTTGGGACAGCATCCGCTCCTAGCAATTTGTATCATTACGGTACTCGTTTTGTGGTGTTCGATTGTCTCACTCGTGTTGAGAAAAAATTTCGGGTCCTAGTTTTAATCGTTTGGTAGCTTATTATTAATTTACTGAGGGGCTGCGCTTCCTGTTTGGTGGTCACAGTTTGCGAAGCTCTTTTCAGGGGGAAGACGGTCTCTAGAACTTCACCCGAAAGTATCCGTTTGGCACTTAATATGCGAATGCTATACAATCCACTGTATCTCAGTATTTGGGAGACTCTGAGTTCTATTCGAATGAAGATAAGGTAAGACCAACTGAAATTTGTGCAAGGAACATCATCTCGAGTTTATAGGGACACGTCCATGAGCTCAAAAGAAGTTGGTTAGCTCGGGGCGATAAAGGTAATAGATTGCTGTTGGGCCACTATTGAGATATTTGTGTGATGTTTTGTTGCAATGTTATTTCAAGTAAATATCGAGTCGATCCGGCTTTGACGAATGTCTGAGTAGACAAATAGGTGTCTTTCTGCCGAGTATTTGGTAGCATATATGTCACAAAAAGTGGTCTTGTATAAAATGTCTGACAAGTTGTGCGACTAACATGCTCAACATAGAGTCTGTCCAAAGGACTAACTCTGATGCAAAAAAAGTTATTTATACAAATTCCTGCCACTGCCAGGAAGCGCAGTTGCATGTGGGTGACACTATTGTCGGAGCGGTTGCACGAATCAGTACGATGAAGCCCTGTACTGAGACTAAGGCGGTACAAGCTTGAGCGACAGAGCGACAGTAATCCGGTTTTGGCCGCACGACGCCAAATGGCGAAGACAATGATCGTGTAATGAGTAAAACAATTTCAGCCGTGCTACTTGCAGCCTCTAATAGTGTGCCAGCGCAGGCTTAGTCAGAATGGTGCTTCTTCTCAGGTTTCCCAATTCGGATAAGTAGTCGGCACAAGCGGCGCTCCCTAAGTGCTACAGTTCACCTTTGCTCTCATTGTTACTGTTCTTTCATAACACATCGACGGCGCTCAGCGCCTCTGCTCTCGCGGGCTACCGCTATACCTTACTTGCATTAACCACTAACCCCTCACCATGGCTTCAGACAAATCCATCCCGAGAAGGACAGTCGAGGACGACGAATCACGTCCATATATCATAGTCAGCGATATCGGAAAGGGAAGTTTTGCAACTGTCTATAAAGGATACCATGAGGTGCGTGTACGTTCCTTTGTCTATCTGGCTTTTAGAGACAATGTGGCGCTTGCAGGAAACTCACCACCAGGTCGCCATCAAGTCCGTGCGACGAGATATACTTACTGCAAAATTGTTTGATAACCTGCAAAGCGAAATTGAGATTTTGAAGTCATTATCTCATCGCCATATCACTAAGTTGATTGACATTGTTGTAAGCGCTTCTTCTCTATCTGCGTACAACCATCCTGTACTATGCTGCGTCCTGAAGGCAGCAGGACTCCCCGTAGTCCTCTTTGGTCGTCCTTCTCTCTTTCATCTCCGTATCATGTATCACCAATGTTATCATATTCTTACGCCAGTTCTCTAATCATGTGCTTTATAGCGCGCCGAACGCAACATATACCTTATTATGGAATACTGCGCCGGGGGGGACCTAACAAATTACATAAAGAAACGCGGTCGCGTCGAGGGGCTAGAGTACGCACCCTCACCAGGAGCTGCTCTTCAATATTATCCTCATCCGAGAACGGGGGGCCTAGACGAGATTGTCGTACGGAGTTTCCTGCGTCAGCTCGGTGAGAGATGGTAGTTTTCCTACTTTCCATTGATCTGATCTTGCGAAGCACGCGCTTTGAAATTTCTTCGACAGCGAAATCTTATCCACAGGGATATCAAACCTCAGGTACGTTCGTTCGGATAAATTCGAGATGCCCAGCATCTTATTGTGTACAGAATCTGCTGTTGAATCCTGCATCGCCTGAGGAACTTGCGAAGGGCCACCCTTTGGGCGTTCCAATACTCAAGGTCGCCGATTTCGGGTTCGCACGCTCCCTTCCAAACGCTATGATGGCAGAGACCTTGTGTGGTTCTCCGTACGTTCCCCTGCTGTTGTGACAGGCTCGACTTGACCACTATAATTTGCAGTCTTTATATGGCTCCCGAAATATTGCGATATGAGAAATACGATGCGAAAGCTGACTTGTGGAGTGTTGGCGCGGTGTTATACGAGATGTGTGTTGGAAAACCACCCTTCCGGGCCCAAAACCATGTCGAACTCTTGAAGAAAATCGAACATTCCAAAGGTATCAAATTCCCGGACGAGGATCCTGCTCGTATATCTTCTCATCCCTCTACTCCACCTACAATAAAGACAGAAGAGCCTACAATTGTTGCCGTTGACATCAAGGACCTGATACGTACCTTACTCAAGCGACAGCCTGCCGAGCGCGCCAGCTTTGAGGAATTCTTTAAGAGCAGGGCGCTCGCAAAGTCCAAGTTTCCTCGTCCTGCACCCGAAATGCAGTTGCAAAATACGACGCAAGTAGAAGAAGAAGAAGTCGACGAAATCCCTCCTGGACAGATTCCTGAACACCATAGAATAATTCCACCAGAAGTTCTTGACCCTAAGGCTATGATCCCGCCCAGTAAGTTCCATTTCCGGAGAAGAGATACTGCAACGGAAGACCTGTCTGCCATCCCGCCTCCGACAAGGTATGGGCCCTTGACATTAACTTGAACAGGTTGATAATCTGAAAATTAAACACTTAGTTCATCACCTGTGAGAACGCAGGCGGCAGCTACCAACATCGATCGAACAAGAACTGCTTCGAATCCACCGGATCCTGAAAAGGCAGGTCCGAAGCTACTTGCGATTGAAGGTTCTGTCATTCCAGGAGAGTCAGAGGAAGATGGTCTTATCCGGAAGGAGTACGTTCTTATTGACCCACGTACTGTCGAATTCACTCGTACTGTCGACGGTGAGTCATGTTCTTTGTCATACCTTTGTATGCTGACCTATCCATTCAGAATTAAACAGTGCACGACGACCGCTGCGGGATCGGCGTGTTCCCTTATCACCTCTCGCCGGCGAAGCACAGCCGCCAGATCACACAGCATCATCACCATCAGGTACTCCGCCATCCGCACCAATACCAACATTCCCACCGCCTCCCCACCCTCTCGCCCCTCCACTATCATCGTCGCCCACGCGCGCCGCTACAAACGCTTTGAGTCGCGCCCTCTCTCTCGCCTCCCGCAAGCTCTTTGGCACATCGACGCCCAAGTCACCTGCTTCTCCCGGCTTCAACCACTACCCCAGCTCCTCGTCCCCTCGGCGTCCACAACTCATTCTCCGGACTCCCTCTGAAAGAGAAACGGAAATAGACCCAATGGAAGACGAGCTTCTCGCAGAGCTAGAAGAGCTTGCGCAGAAGACAGATTTCCTCACGCATTGGGCCGATGAGATGTATGAGCATGTCAAGGCTGTACCTCAAAGTATGTATCCCTTACCCTCCTGTATGCCGATCCAACCCACTCGCAGAGCCATTACCTGATCCAGCGAAGTTTTCACGACGTGAAGGCGAGCCTGAGAAACATGCGCAGCGACGACGAAACGCAGATCAAGAAGCCGAATACAACGCTGTGACATGCGTTGCTGTTTACATGCTCCTCATGTCTTTTTCGCAGAAAGGGATCGACAAGCTGCGAAACTTCCAAGAGCACCTACGAATGCGCCACCCTGATGGTGAATTCGAGGTGAGTGAAGGGTTTGATGATGGTATGTTTTATTTCTGCATTCAGAGGATAGGACTCACCGTGGTGAACAAAGCTCTGTCGTGGTTCAAGGAGCACTTTATCAAGTGTAGTGACCGAGCTGCGCTGGTGAAGACGTGGCTCCCAGTGCAATATGATGGTCCTAAGATATACCTGGATCAGTTGGTCTATGACCGTGCCTTGCTTCTTGTACGCAGTCACCTTTATATTCTGGACTGTCAGAATTTATAACTTGTTTTTAGAGTCGTACCGCAGCTCGTAAGGAGCTCCTAGACCAAGCAACAGCCCCAGATGAATGTGAGAAATTATACGAGGAGTCGCTTTGGTGTCTGTATACACTCCAAGACGACCTTCAAACTGAGAATCCTTTTATGGAAGAGGACCGTGCCACCATCGCTACTTGTGCGGCCTTTGTTTTTGATGTATACCAACTTAACTGACAATGCGTCAGGGATAACGCGAACGAAGCTCCGTCTCATTCGGTGTCGCGCACGAATGGGCATGAACCACAGAGACCGGTTACGGGATGCGCTTGCTGATCAGAATCTTGTGGATGCCCGGTATCCCCCACCATGGGACCCTCAGGCGGTGCAGCAGGTGCAGCAGCAGCAGCTCCAACAAGAGGCCGCTGTGTCAGGGCCGTAGTCGGCACGTTGCAATGTAAACTGGTTGTACTAGTGATAGTTTGGTCAGTGTCCACTGTCATCTGGATCTCCACGGTTGTTTTCTGGGCATTTTTATACCCTGTTATTTGTTATTCATGCATCATCCGCACGAACATCTCCTACATTGCTGTATTTTAATGGTATTTTATGTATTGCATGCCATTACCCGTCTACATTTATATGAACAGGACTAGAATCTGTATTCCTTCGTTGATATTTTATTATCTGTCATATGTCTACTAATAGGACAATGCGTACGGCTGAGGTACTTCGTGCTATCATCAATAATTTAAGAGACGAATATATAGTGCATGGTACAGAATAGAATTGGACTAGCCAAAGATACTGGGTGAATTCGTGTATTAATAGCTGCAAAATGATGGTCTATAGAAAATTCGAATCTTTGCTGTATCGAATACATAATGGAAAGGCATACTTGAGCTAACAGTTACATGGAAACGAGATGAAAGGGTTGCTTGGCTGAGGATAGTTTGAACTTTTATACACTGGAAACCTTCTTGTGGAAGAGAACCTCCGAAGAACGAGGAGGGTTACAAAGCGAGATAATGCGTAACGACCAATGCTATGCAAAGCAGAAGCTGGTTTAATAAGAAAATATTTGGTAACTGTTTGAGAACCAGCATGAGCCACCTCGATGTAAACGGCGACGGCCTAAGGAAAGATTGCCTCCGAAACGTGCGATAAGATGGCATGTTCAGGTAGAGCCCGTTGCGACCGATAAAGAGCTTGCCCAGTATTGCGAAGAATGCGAAGAAGCAGCCTGATAGAATGCTGGTGTGTACGATCCCGCGGGAGAATGTGTAACGAGACGATCCAGCCGTGTGTGCCGATAGCGCGAGGAATATGTCTTTCATTGCAGCATCGTCTGTGATTTCAGTCAGTTTCTGATAAAGTTCATGTGTTTTTGCATTGGCAATCCCTGCGAAGGCGGGTGACCGCAAGTATGACATGCCCATTACCATGGAAATCACGGCCTAATTTCGTGAATAAAAGCACGCGTGATCAGGGTATTCAGATATCTTTGACGACTTGAAGACTCTTACCGTGAGCAGGACCCAATCAAGTGAGACAGCGAGCCTATCAAGAACAACTTGCTCGGCAGAATCATCTGTGAGTTCTTCATTTGCCAGATTATCTTTGATAACATCTCTAATCCGTTCCAAGTACGCGATAAACTCTTCCTGGGTGTCGCAAGAATTTGGAGAAGGGATATCTTGGAAATGACTTTGAGACCTGAGGATGGACGACAAGAGCTTAGACAAAAGTAAATTGTGTGAAGAGATTGTGCTTTCCTGTCATCCTTTTCCCCAGGATCATTGTTTGCATGCAAGGGTTGGTATATTCTTTGCGACATGGCTAATACTAGTAGTTGTTGGCTGGGAGTGGCTACTACGTCACACGAGTTGAGTATCGCTATTGTACCTTGAGTCCAAAACCACGTGCTCCTATCAATTTTAAATTCAAACTCACCCCAAAACCATACCTTGCCTTGTGCGGCTGACAATAGTACGGGTACTAATAAAGGGTCAATGAGCTCCACATGAGCCTCGTGGTGATAGCATTAATGTATTAGTTGTGTAGATCGACTCGAACACGAGGTATGCATATCTGCCGCTAGTTAGCTGAGGCTGTACTGAATCTACTGATACAAATTAACTAGTTTATGGCATTCGCAGGTGCAACAGGCACCTCGCGTTCGAATACGTGCTCTATATGCCGTATACCCGTTTGCCTGAAAGGTTTATCAGATAGTGAGGATGAAGAATTGATAATCCTCTTATTGGCAGACGGAGTTAATTGGACGTCTTGGGGCTTGACCGTCCAAAACGCGGAACTTGAAACAAATACTATCGGGTGCTTCAGGCCTATGTTCCGTTCCGGCTCTCACCCCACACTGATTGCTTCAAGTATAGGATTCACTTGTTTATTGCCTAATCCTAATTCCGGCGTTCATTCTGTTCCAGTTTTCATCCTCCACGGTAAACTAGTACAACTAGTACGTGGAACAGGTTTACAACGTTCTTGGCAGATGATAAGTACACCCATAAACCGGCTTGATGTTGAGATCAAAATCGTACGGAGACTCCGTTCGACATTCTAGAAGAGATCTATGCCTTGGCAATGGGCATGGGTGGGAAACAGCGTGCAGCCCTGTGCACCCTGTGCTGGTACCTTTGAACAGCAGGATGGTGCGTGTATCAAACGGGGATTTTCCATGACATGATCCAGGTCATTTCTTGATGGGGAAAGACAGGCTTGTAACATTCCAGAACATCATGGTCAGTTGCCTACTGCGGTTTAATTTTTTTTACCAACAATTTGTAGTCATTCGATCACTGCAGCACCAATGCATGTCTCGATCTCTGCTCGCAACACTGGTTTTGTGAGATCGTATGTTATTCTAGACATGCAACTAGCGTCCTTTATTCGCCGTCGGTCTGCTGTCCCCCACAGTGCATATCACGCAGGTGGCTCTCATGCTTGGTTCTGAATCTCGCTACTATGCAGTGCTCCCCGCAGGACTCTTGTGAATTATTTCTATATTGCAGTACCACATCTCACGGTAGTGTGCTGAAGGTCTCGGCATTGACGCACATTTAAGCGATGTCGCCAAAATCAAAATTCTGGTTTCCGTAAATGAGGACTCTGGGGATAAACATGTCAAACTCTTTCTCCACTTGTATCAGGAACATGGGCGCTCTGCTATTGGAAATTGGATATGATCACTCAACACGATATTGTTGGACGCAGCGGAACCCGGCAGATTTCAACTACAGGTGAATGTCGAATCAAATTTTGAAATTGTAAAAGCTCTATAAATCTGTATACCAGGTATCCTCGTGAAGTTTGCCAATGAGTAGATATACCACATGTCAATATTGGCTCCTGAGGTCCCTTCATTCCCATTCGCATATTTATTGGATGGGCATTACCCAAGGTCTCTTGGTACTTTCCCTCTCTCTACAAAGTTGTACGAGTGATATTTTTCTTCTCATGTCCGCTATCTCGGCAGGAAGCACTCCTAACCTTTTTATCCCAAACATATTGTTGATGATGAAGCGGTCATTATGCGCCACATTTCTTGAACTACTAATATGTACATGTCCTGTTCAACATTCCATGTCGAAAGTCATTCATTGTCTCGCTAATTATATTGTCACGAAACCATGGTATTGTGATGCCCATACCCTTACCCTAGAATGCCCACAACCGGTCCTAAATTGCGACAGTCACGCATCAGTTGCAACAAACAGCTATTGGGCTGACAACAAAAGAATAAAGCATTATACCAACGAAGCAAGTACACATGTTTATCTTTCTGTAATAGTAGAAAGCCCTTAGCTCAAAAACAACGATAGCAACAATCAAAAATACACGAACGAAAACTAAGCATTACTGCGTGGTATATACCATGAAGATCAAGTCAGCATGTCGGTGTAGAAGGTCGTGAGAATGGGATCGTGAAAGTCAAACGTCGTCGCAAAGACACGGCACACACGCTCAGCGACGTTCCGAATCAAAAAACGCCACGAGCTGTCCAACAGGAACCTTCTTTCCTGGACCTACTAGAGGCTTGTCCTTACTCTTCTCCGTTTTCTCCTGTCGTCGTAGAACAAGTGGGTCCACAAATTTATTGGTTGGGTCGCCACCAAAAGTGCTATCCGACCGGAAGTCAATGGACTGCGATCGGAAACGGTGTGTTGATCGCACAGACACCGCTTGGTTGCTCTGCAATGGATTCGGTAGTCCACTATATGTGGACTGCGCGCGCGTACGGTTGCCTGGGCTATTATTAGCAGGCGCAGCCAAATCACCGCTGCCGAGTTTGGCAGCAGTCATTACACGAGACGCGGATTTCTTCCCTAACGTCTCGTCCATGACATTTTGGTAATCGTCGTCGTCATCACTGCTCTCTGCCGTAGAGGAGAAAGATGCCACGCCGAGGCTCGAACGTTCGCTCCCGTAGTCAAGCTCCACTTCAGGAGGCGCTACGATAGGTCCACCAAGAGCGACGGTGTATCGCTTACGCCCTCCTTGCAGAGGCGAAGGACTTACACTGCCTCGATGGGGGCTGTGCATACTGGGAGCAGGCAGGCCACTCAGACTAGGAGATGACACGGGACCAGGTGGAGTGATTGCGGCGGGGAGCTCTAGCGGACTGGACAAAGCTGGTAATCCGGAAATTACCATCGATGTAGGACGTGCTGGTGGTGGAGGCGAGCTGGCTGGAGTGTGAGGTGGTGATATTAATTCTCCCGGGCTGGTGTAGTCACCTGTTGGATACGGAAGACGTGTCCTGCTCCCTGATGGTGTACGTCGGGTAGATGCCCGGGCGAGGGGTGGACTCGTCGATTCACGGGCTGTAAGGGACGGCGCCCGGCGGGGAGTGGAGAGATTGCGAATATTTTCTAGAGCCGAAGTGGTATTGGAGGATGAGAATTCGGAGAATGTGGTGTCGGGTGTGCTAGAGAAGGTGGATTCATGAGTGCTGACAATGGACGATTCCATCGGAGGGGTGGTGCTCATAACTGGCGAACTGCGAATGGCACTATTAGAGGAGAGAACGGCAGGTGATGTCGCAAGGCGAGACATCTCTCGGCCTAGCTCCGACATGCGTGACTGTAGTTCAGTGACGTCTCCTTGGATAGCAGCCAACTGAGATTTAGGAGAGAGCTTGTCGTTGTTGGAAGACTCCCTCTCCTTGCTGCATTGATTTTCCTTGTCGACCAGCCACCGCTCGACATCACCCATGCGTTCTTCGAGTGCACGCACGTGGGTGACGCTCCATCTCTCAAGTTTCTCAAAACGCTTCGCAATCAATAGCAGTGTACCTGGTACATCCAGAGTACCCGATGGCGTGAACGAAGCGTAAAGTGGAGGTGGTTCGCGTGCAGGCGAGCCGCCCGGAGAAGTCCCTCTCTGAATCGAGGCGGGCGAAAGGTTTATTGGAGCTAGTGTGACACGCGCAGGAGAAAGGTTGACAGGCGTTCGAATTGGAGTCGGGGAGGTAGGAGACGACGTGCGAGGGAGAGGGCCACCTGGGGGTATCTTTAAGTTGAGGTACGCGGGGTTGGTGTATTTGCTTGTAGAAGAAGCAGGCCACTCGTTTTCCTTTCCTTTGGCATTCTTCGCTTCCTTTTCACGAGCCTTAGCTTCCTCTATGACTTGCTGGGCTGGAGTAAGAGGTTCTTTATCTTTCGTAGGAGTCAAGCGTGCTTTGGCGGCTGTCCACCAACTAGGGGTACTGTCCTTCTGAGAGTGCGCAGGAGAGGGGGGATTTGGTAATGTCTGCGATCTACTTCGAGGAGGGGGAAGTGATTGTGGAGAACTATTCATCATAGCGAGGACACGTTCCTCCATGGCTCGCCTTTCTTCTGCTTCTCGCGTGAGGATACGTTCGGCTTCTCGTCGACTTCTGTCGCGCTCTCTCTGAGCTTCAGCTTCTAGTTCTTCATCAGATGGAAGAGGTCTGTTTGCTACCGAAGGACTAATGAAGGAATTTACACGATTTGCGAAGTTCGCAGCAAACTGAGTGACTGAGGCGGACGCAGGGGAACGGCTGCGTGGCCACGTGAGATCTTGGTCTTCCTCTTCGTTATCACCATCATCATCTCCGGAGTGACTTTCATTTGAGGATCTTCTGTGGGTAAATTGGTTACGAAGGGGCGATGGCGGCCGTCGGGGTGATCCTGGGGCGTGCCCCGGATGTCCATAGACAGGTTCGGGCTGCACCGCACAATCAGTTGCCTATTTAGCAGCAACAAAGAAAAAGTAAGCAATACCAAGTTCAATGATGTTGGAGGCGGTAGAGTTGAAGCCGTCATGCGCCGCTGCTGAGCAGGCTTGGGGGAGGATAGGGCGTTGAGATTGGCGAGACTGGGGGATAAAGATGTGGAAGATGCAGTGTTAGTGATTGAGTGCGATGAAGCGATATGAGATGCCATGATGAACGGTGAGCTAAGGAGGCGTGCTCACCGTCTCGGACGACGACGAGAGGCCTTTGGTCACAGTTGAACTTGATGGTCAATTGAACATCTGTATACGTGAGAAATTAATACCATAAGGGTGAGCCTATCAGTGCTGCAATTTAAAATAAATTTTAGTGAGTCTGGGTTGTTAGGTGATAGAGGAATCATTTTGAACTTGCAACAATCGGTTTGGTGAAACTCTCAGAGAGAGTTATTTCCATGAACTGGACGATATTGCATACATGGACTCGAGACGCGTCGAGACGTACGCTTGCTGTTTTTTACCTGTTATTTTTTGATGCACTTAGCCGACTTATTACTCCTTTGACAGGCTCGAGGCGCTGTCCGCCTACATACAGACTCAGAAATCACTGTTAAGTTGTGCAGAAGCAGACATAGAAAGGCTTAGGAAGCTCAGGGCAGATGCCCTTAGCCAACCGAAGGCCTTTACCGAGAATATCGGTTCGAAGGTATGTAGTTCACCGCGTGGTTAATGGCACACCAGGCTCCATTACTTTTACAGTTCAATAGTCCTGGCTTGAGGCTGTCGGAAAATAATCAGTGTTCCGTATCTCCCCTTGCGAATGAGGCTCATTGGCAGGTCTTCTCCTCGGCTGGTAGGGATTTTGTCCTTTCATTTACCTTCCTGTAATCTTAAACCCCGTCTTCGTCGCAGACCCCACGCCTTTACGAACTTTTGCTGTCCGAAAGCGTCTTGCACACACAGAATGGAGCGTGCCACACACCACTCAGCACTCTCCTCTTTCCTCCCTCCAACAGTTCGTCAAAGATGCACGGCGAATCATCATTGACCCCGTCTTGGGAAGCTTTGACCCTGATAACGCGATCTATCTTACGTCTAATTCTAATCTTACCGCATCTGCATTCCACGCCAGTCTCAATCAGCCTACGTTATCCGAGGACGAAGCTATGGAGGAAGAGAGAGAAAGAAAATCACCACCCGTTCAAGAATCCTTCACAGCTACGCGCAGGCGTGAACGTGCACATGCCAAAATACAAAAACTCAGAGAGAGAAAGATTACATATGACACCGCCACTGAGAATGGAGAGGCGGCTGACGCAGTATTTGTCAGGAATGATGTAGATGACGAAAGTGGGGAGGTTGATATCAGCGAGAACAGCCTTTGGCCATCAGGCAACAACAATACATCCACGGATGCGGATGATTCCACAAATACAACTGTTCCATCTACCCCATCCACAATAGCACCATCAGAGCTTGCTCAACCTTTAGCATCATGGTCCAAGAGACGCACTTCGACCATTAGTCAACCTCTTACCACACAGTCTGACAGCCTCAATCGATCTTCCCGTTCGCGCAAACCATATGTCAAGCTCCAGCCTCAGTTGCTCGACAATAACCTGGAGATCGACGCAGAGTCCATGTCGATCACCATCCCTCCCTTTTCTACCCTCGGAAAACGCTCTCGTGACTCAGCTGACATCAAGAATATTAACCAGAAGTTTGAAGCCGAGGCGTCGCCACCTGCACCGGAACCAAAAGCAACACACAAACCAAAACCCGAGACTTATAAGCAGGCATGGTCAATATCCGAACAACACCTACTCGAACGGCTCCTCGAGGAGATTCCAGATGGTGAGCGTAATCGGTGAGTGTTCATCTGTTCATCTGCTTAAAAGACTCAAGCCGTCATAGATGGGCAAAAATCTCACAAGCCATGGGTGGTCGCCGGACACCACGCCAGGTTGCGAGTCGCGTTCAAAAGTATTTTGAGAAGTTGAAACGGTTCGGTGTAGGCGTTGAAAAGAAATCAAAAACGAGTTCAGGGAGTTAATCACTCTGTGTGAGATATACAGTTTGAAGGATGTCACAACATTCCATTGAACAATCTATAATAAAGGAAGCGTCCTCTACTGGGTCTGCTCAAAGAGACTATGTAGTAAATTGAAAGAGATTATGTACGTAGCATAACCCCATCTTGTCAAACCCTAACCCTAAGGTCATCACTACTGGCTGCGCAGTGTATATTGATGTCCCTCGAGTGAAATTCTCTCACCATCTACTCCATAATTCCTAGAAATCAATCAGCCTTCAAGTCCCAGACACATGTCGACTCAAAGCTTCGATCCAAACAATGCTCAGAATCTCGTCGAGGTAGACCAATCGATCTTCCTGTGCTCATCATTACTCTTACTTCATTGGAACGTAGATAGAGAAGCAGTGAGTGCCGAAAGACACTGGGCATCTAGTGCAGATTGATCTATTCCAAACCTGTCAATCTCCACAGATTTGCAGTGAAAGCGGTCGAACATGCTCAGGTGCGGGAATGTCTAGCTATTCAGATTTTCATTGCAGCTGACACCATTATGATTGAGTAGACATACTGGAACCTACTCGAGAAAGTTCCTCCGCGTGCACTCAAATTGACAAAGTGAGGCTTGACATCGCTTTTCTATTTGGACTATACAGCAGCTCATTTGAGTGGACAGGCTTGATGACGAGATATATGAGCATACTATGTCGGCGTTCCCTGAGTTCAACGAGGAAAACCATGTACATCTTGTCAAGCTCGACGAGGACTGGCTCAAGAGCAACATTGGAAAGAAGAAGTGGAGAGAGTTTTGCCAAGTGTGAGTGCTATTGGTATGCGTTGAGACTCAGCTGACAGCTAGACCCAATTACAGATATGAAAAAAAGGTGAAAGATTACAATTTTGGCTCTCTCATCCGCACAGATGCAAGGCAGGAGTACGGGGAGACGAACACCATCTTCGGTACTACTAATAATTTTCGTTGATGTCCCTGATGCTAACGTTATGACGTCTAGTCACACGAATACAGTTCTACGCTATTGAGGTAAGTTTAGAATTACCCCAATGATTGATGACTTTACGGCTTTCCACTAATGAAAACTTTCGTTTCACCCTAGATTGCCCGGAACCGACTGGGACTAAATGACGGAGCGCATGAAATTGCCAAGGCAGATGCCGAGAAGGAGAGGTTGAAGAAGGAGAAGGCAGCGAAGAAACACGGCACATCATAGCATCATTTTCGCCAGGCTATGTACTGCTTCTTCTCAGTGTCGTGTAGTCTTTGTGAGTAAGTCGGCCCCTGATGATGCGCACCCCCCTTAACATCATACAAAGCAGTTTGTAGAACTCGTTACTGTGACATCTTCGATTTTCCAGGCCTAGGGGTGTTTGCTCATTTATATGCATCAGATGACGCGTAATTTTTCCGGTGGCATTAAAGCGCCTGACAACCCGACAATATCATCTACATAGCGCATGCCCCCGTCCACTCAATTTCCACCCCTGTCGGTGGCACTGAGGTGTCTGACTTGCCTACAACTCGACAATATGATCTAGCGCGCTCCTTATACTTCCATCTTTTCTACTTTCACGCTTGTCATGACGCTGAGCAAGCGCTGCAGTAAGTGCCTTGGAGCGCCCGGCAACTACAATAACATATTTTGATCAATCGTCCCTCTCTTTGCTCATGTTTTAACCTTTTCCCGCTAATTTATAGCCCTGCCCTGCCTCAGCCCTCCTTGACAAATGTTTATGCTTTGCACTCTACGAGTTATGAAGGCTTACTACACGGCAGAGTAACCTTACCCCGCTGGTGTAAGGCGTGCGGTGGTTCGAAGGGGAAAAGAGAACAGAACGAGAAAGATAAGAGACGTGTTAGTAAGTAACACGAAGAGAGATAAGGCTAGGCTTTATAGGACGAGGACTTTCTTGGGGACTTTCTGTCGTACTTGGAGCGGGGATCTCACAGTAGGATTCGCTTCGCTACGCTCGATACGCTGTGTTTCGCTGTCCGCGACTGTAGATACGAGAGTACATGGGTGGTATATATAGTGAAGATAGTAAGGGTCCTCGATGTTGGATGAGCCAAGAGATTATGTGAAAACAGAGGCACAAGGGAGTGGCATTGCAACTGACAAGGTAAAGTAGAATGAAGAGAAAAAGGGTATGAAAATTTGAATGAGTGATGGTAAGAGTAACAAGAGTTGCATAGCATGTGGTCGGTCTCGAACGTTCTTGATTTGAAGCGTGGTCCAGGCGTAGAGGATCTCCGGTCCTTACACTGGCATGAGAAAGAAGGCTCATGCGACGTGATATATATCAAATGACGTTGTTGCCAATTCTGATACATCGTATTCCATCACACTGCAGCTGATGAAGTGCCGTGGCCTAGCCTATGTACGAGGAACGCATTGCTGCAAGTACTCAGTGATTCTGTCTGTGCAGACAGTAAGGCATCCTCGCAATAAGGTCCCCGACGCAAGGAGGGACCACGCGAATCGGAGATGGATAGCATAGAATGCAGAAAGGTGTATGGTACCCCCGTAGACCCGAGTCTGTCGTTCGACTTGTGACTTTCATCACGTGGCGTGACAGACCGTGCCGTTCGTCCGCGTGGAGCACTCAAGTATTCTACTGGGCAGAATCACGCACCATGGATGACGACGTCATTTCTATTCACTCATCCCATGAGGAGTCCGGTGCGGAAGAAGTCGACAGAAGAGCTATTCTCGAGCCTGTCGTCCAACGAGTCGTTGATGCACTTGGTGGTTACGAAGGTGGTGCCTACCGCATGGGTGATGAGGTCGGCGGTTGTCTCCGAGATCTGAAGAAGCTCTGGCGTAAGGACGACACAGACGACGAGCGTACTGTGGCGCGCATATTTTGGGAGACACGGGTCCTCCCAAACGACCTCGTACCGATATTGCTGGCGACTGCAGGCAAGGGACTCGTGGAAGACAAGCGGGCTATCGCATGTGCAGATTTAATGACGGCCATGACCTGGCCAATTGATATGGCGGAGGAGCTGCAAGAGCTAGATGAGGAGCGTGATAAAGGGACGGACTATACCCAGCTGATGCTCAGCCATCTCAATTACAAGGCTGCGCTTCTGACACCAGGCGTCATGCAGGCCCTCTTCGGGATCGTTCTCCCGCCAATCTCAAAGCCCGCAAAGGAGAGGAAGGAGCGCGATGGACAGATAGTGAATTTGATTCTGCATCTCATCCGGAACTTGATATTTATCAAGGACCTCCCTGCAAATACTCACCTAAGCGCGGACCAGGCGGAGTACTCGAGTTTGCAGACCAGACTTGTGAAAGCACTCTCGGAAACACACACACTAGACTTGCTTCTGACCATTGCTGCCAATACATCCAACGATCCTCTTTTCAATGCATCAAATACTCTTGTACTGGAGATATTCTACCTGTTATTTCGTGGTGTAAAACCTCGTCTACTGGCTATAGACCAGTCAAAAGTGGAGTCCCCTCTTATTTTTTTGGTTGCATCCTAACACCACCTCAGCAACCAGCGCAAACTCTTCACCGGTTGCTTGCTGCAGAGGACAAGAAAAAGAAAGACTTGGCAAGGAATGCATCTTCACGGCACTCCCGTTTTGGGACAACTATTTCCGTCCAGCTTAAACCGAGCAAGCAACCAGTAGCTCCAGACGCAGACACGGAAAGTCCAAACGATCCAGCCTCTAGCTCCAGGCCACTCGTCCTTCATCGTCAAGCAGCTATCACACAGGAGTCTGGAAGCGTTCTCGACTTTGCGAAGCGTTCTAAAGCTCGCAAAAGCAACAAAATTGATGAACTAGCCCGTGAGGACAATCTATCTGTAGAAGCTAAGATAGTCCTTCAGGGTTTTGCCCGCGAATCTGTGGAGTCATCGTTTAATCGTCCGTATAGTTATTTTTCATACTCCCAGTCCTCATCATTTTCTCGGCAGCGTTTCTCCGCTCTCTGCTCAAAGATATCAAGTCCGAACGCCCGAAGATCAAAGAAAAGGATCATCTTCGGTTGCTCTACGTTACGAAGTGGTTCCTTGAATTTTTTCTGACATCCCGCTCCAACGAAAAGGCCGTCGAAGGACAGCGAAAATGGAACCTCGGGCTAGTAGCGGAAGTTACCGACCGCGGGTGGATCATTTGGGTCCTGAAGCGGATGAGACAAGCCATGGATGAAAAGGTATCGTGAAAGTCCAAGCTATCACCTGTTCAGGTCGCTGGCTCACATTAGCCATATTTTTTCAGCCAAAAATGTGGAACGAGCTGCAAGCGGGAATAGAATGCCTTACTCAGCTCCTTCTCCTGATCGACATCATGTCTTCGTCGGTAATCTCCGACTCTCAGCTCAATGAGGCTGCAACTGTTTTACAACAACAGTTGATTTATAATGGCGAAGTTCTTGATATCTCACTCGAAAGCCTTCGATCCTACAAGGAGGGAACGCAAACACTAACCTATTTAAATGCTAGCGTGCACCTCGCTTATGCCTTGCTACGGATGTTGGAACGGTGGGGGAAAGAAAATACCGGGGCAGTGTACGTCAGGAAAAAGAAGCCGGGTAAGAGGAAGAAGACCACGGGTAAGCCATGCATTCTCCACCTTCAGTGTCATTTTAAGTTATCTCAGGCCAGGGAATAGCTGATGAAGATGTGGTGCCTGACGTCGAGAACGAACCTGATGGGGATAGTGAGGAGGACATTATCCACGAGACAATGTTCACTTTTGATGCCTTTGAAATGGTGCGCCGTATGATCGAAGCGAAATTTTGATTGACAGTTGGTTGATTGATGTGCAGAAATTTGCGAACTCGGAGATAACCAAGACGCTTCTGACATATCTTTCCCGCTACAGAGACTTCGATTCCCCTGAGTTTATGAAGAGAGTGGTGAACTTGATCCACCGGCAAGTCGTAAAAGCTAAGGCAGAAGGGCTATATTTCAATGTGCGTTGCAAATATGTGCTGCTTGTTTCTTGGTATACAACTTCTTGTAGGTTTCGACACTCAATCTCTTCAAAGTTATTCTCGATGATCAAAAGTCATTGCCAAAAGACCAGTCATCCAAGGACCTTGTGAAATTGGTCAATTTCATTTTGCACAGGTTCTTCAAGGCGTTGGAAGGAGAGCCATTCCTCGCGGTAGAGGTGAGGTTTTCATTTTTGTTATCTCACGTGCTAACGCTCACAATACTTATCTGTCTCAATCTGAATCAGGCATTCTTCCCCAAGAACCGCGGACACTGGAAACTATACTCGAGCTGGGAACCAGAACGCAAAGGCCGCCATGAGCGCGAGACAGTAGAAGATACCAGATTCCCTCCTGAGGTGCAAGTCAAGAAGGGTTACTCGTGGAGCGAGCAAATCGGGATTGCGATAGCGGCCCTAGTGGACGATGGGAAGACAGAACTTGTTCAATGGGTCAAAAATGTTCGTAATCATATCAATCATCTCTACCAAATGACCCCCTGATCATCCTTCAATTATAAAGATCCTGATGTTGGTCATTCGTCAGCGTAATAAGATTATTGAGGAAACGGATAAGCAGCCCAAAGATGATGACACTGACCTAGATGATGATGAACAGAAGTTAACTCCTTCTGCAGAAGCAATCTCCAAATTTACCGATTACTGTAGGTGATCCCGTGTAATTTTCACTTTTCGCTAACGCCTTGTCAGTGGTACCATATATCAGTGATGAACACGCAGAAGCAGCAACGAAGAACTCGATATTGAAGCTCATTTTTCGCTTGTTAAAGTTCACCATCTATGACGATAGTTCGTTCTTTCGTGAATTTTTGAGCAATGACCAGCTGATCAGTTCATAGGTGGTGAAGAATTGCAGTGGATCGTTCCAGCAGCAATTGTTCCTTCTGATCTCCAGAGCAGCTTCAATGTCATTGATCAATTCCTACAGCATCCCATTGACCTTGACGGCAAGAAGGCTTCACAGCTCTTGACCAAGAAACTTCGTCGGCGACGAAGACGTCGATCACCCTCTAATTCTGATGTCGAGCTTGCTGACGATGACGAGCCCAAGCGCAAGAGACGAGAGAAGAAAAAGAAGGAGGAAACGCAATACAAGTCAGCACAATTCATCGAGGATAGCGATGCGGAGTACGGGGATATGGAGGCCTTCCTCGAAAGGGAAAAGGCATTAAGAGATAAAGCTGTCATGGCAGCGGCACAAAGTGGCAAGATCGGAACCATGCGAGCGACGGGCACTAAAAAACGGCGGAGAAAGGGTAAAGATGTTGAGGCTAGGAAGAAGGGTAAGGTGGGGAACCCCGAGAATCAACCGGCAGGAGAGTCTAGTGCCGATGAAAATGTCTCAGACCGTGAAGATCACATATTTGGAACCACGCGGAGAAGTCGCTCCAGTACTCCAGAATCTCAGCCTGTACCTAGGGCGCGCCCAAGACCCCGGCCGGTTCCAAAGCGCTCTACAATCTCAATAGACGCCATGAGCGATAGCGATGCAGGGATGGACACAGCGGGCGTTCGAAGAACCGGGACGGGACGGCTGGTCCTTTCTGAGGATGATGATCTGTGACAGTCCACCCGTCATGTCCGCGTGTCGTCATTCCGTTTAAATGTAGTAGTACTGATCCATATCTTTATGTTTCAAGTGTTGTACAGATGCTATTAAATGTATCCCGAGAGCTCGCGAAGCGGTAATTTATTCGCTAGCGTTCCTTTTTTCGTTTCCAGCGCCAGATCCGCGGGTCATAGGGGCCATAAAGTCAGTGACATGTAGCTTCGAGCTGTCATCTCAGTTACCTTCTGCTCGGGTTGTGTCGATATCAGCCAGCGTTGGAGATCTGAGGGAGAAAAACGTGTATTGTTGATCGCACGTGGACAAAAAGAAAAGGGACGCGTTGAATTTCACAATCATATCAGAGACCGGACCCGACTTGCCACCTTTTTGCTGGAGAGCATTGCGGAATCCACGCAAACAATGCGTGACTAGGCACTGAGCGTTGCGATCAAACCGCTCTCAACGTGTCAACTTTTTTACTATTGTGAAAGCCGGCGATCAACCGCACCGTAGAGCTCGTCAGTATCGGTCCGTTTGTGATGCATCCTTTGCTGCAGGACGGGGTGGTGATATGGGTAAACACATGCTGCGTAAATTGACTCGGATACCACCTGCTAAAAGTAGTGGGTGGAGGTAAAGTATTGGCTCCTTTTCAAAGTGTTGTTCTGGTATTGCAAAAGGAGTAGGTAGCGACCTATAACAATTGTCCCCGTTGGATTTGGCGGCCGCATTATTATTAAAGTTGACAGCCTTCCCGAAGAGCTCAGTATTACTTACATACGAGGCGCCGGCGCATATGAATGACCGTTCATATTGTCTTCGGGATTCGACTCGGAGATATATATTCTCTAGCCTAGGAGAAACATTGTCCCGAAGTCAATACTATTTACTTCTTTCACCTCTATTGAGAAGTTCAGCCTGATACCTCTTCCCATGCAAATCTCTTGGAAGTAAAACCTAGTCATCTCGCTTAGATATGCCTTGAGCTTTCCATGAGGCTGGAGGAGAGTCCCGAGATAGCTTAATTGCCGGTGATCGCGACATCCGAGACCTCAGGATTGTGAAGATTAATACCACCAAGATCGGACTTGAGGCAAGTAAATTTTCTTGCGCTAACAACATGATGATGTCCCGTATACCACGCTAGAGATGGTAATAGGCAATGATGTACATAGCCAAGAGGATACGACCTCGATCAATGAGCGCGAGTTTTAGTGAAGGACCAGAAATAAATCGATCAAGGTCGAATGAGGAAGGAGGACGGTCGGCCACTGGCCACCGAGCTGCGACCCCATATCGTATGGTGGAATATTCCACGGTTTGCGCCTATCATAATTGGAACCGCATTAGATATTATGTATGGGGGTGAGTGGGCAAGGAGGTGACCCTTCGGGTCAAATATGCCTTTATTGGAGGTTCCGAACCGCAGGGATACAAAGCGCTCAAGGTTGTGCCAGTCGCAAAATGGGTCCGTGTGTACCATTGTTGGGCTTCGCTGCGGCGTTTATTATTAGGTTAAACCTGAGTAACCCAGCCGCTGGGACGAACCCTCGAACGCGACTAGGATGCGTTGAATGGGAGTAGTGTGACGTACAAAAGCAGGACATTAATGCGGCAGACATACCTAGGTTGGCTATCAAATGAAGATCACCAGAGAGGGTTGGATCTGGCGTGAAGAGACTTGCACAGCCTTCGCGTGGGAAGACGGGGATTGCCGATTGAATTGGAGGTGGTACCAACTTGGTTAGTAGCAAGATTATGACTTTATTGTTATTTGGTATATAGGTCCCGTCAATAACGGAGCTGCTTACCAAAAATGCATTGAGCTACCCTCCCAGTAGTACTTGGAGTGTCGGAACCGGATCTCACCGCAAGGCACCTTGGATGTTTACTTCCCAAGATATGTTGGCTAAGAATTTTCGATTAATTGTCCACCGATATTTAGCCGAGTGTGGCAGGTGATTGGCACCTACACGCTGTTCCCATCGTACGGATGTTGATAGCCGCTGAACTGTGTGGTCGATAAGCGTGCTTGTAGAGGAGGAGGAGGGGAGGGCTTCGATCTCGGGAGTACCTGGACCGTGGATATCCGAGGTGAGGAGTACGAGTTGAGCACACGAGCGTTGTTACGCTATGGGATGGTAATTTATTCGAGGGGGATCTCAGCGAACACTTCTGAATAACGAAAGCTCTGGAGATGTGGCGGAGTATCGCGGAGTTCTGAGTTTTAAAATTGAGTAGAATCAAAGGGGGATTTTTTAAACACGCGGAAGTAGATTATATTATATTTTTTGTTGATCGGGGATCAACACACGAACGCATCCCTAAGGCACAGCGGCATTAGCCTGATGGAACAACCGCAAAATGCCGACGGGGTAACTCTCTTTTGTGAAAAATTATTATCTTTGAAGGAAGGTAAGTTGCAGTACTTGGAGTTGAAGTTACAGTCGAGGAAGGAGAAATAATTGATTTGAAAGGATTTCCCTTGTACGTTGAGAGAGATAGAGAGAGAGGGATGGTATGAGAAGGTTCGTTAAGATTTGATTCAAGATTGCAAGGAATCAAGCTTGCCACCAGGGTCGCTTTGAAGACATGTCGGCTGACTTTTTCAAAGCGAATAATTCGGAATCCGAGGCACTGAATTCTTTTGGAATAGTTGCGATGCACCTTGGGCGTCTGAGTGGAGTCCTTTCAACGTACGCCAACTATAATAACCGTCCAATCTTTTTTTTACAACCCCGAACTATCTTTTTCCTCTCCCAAAGTTTACGTTATAACGTTACATGTCCTCGATGGCGCACTCCGCTGCTGAATCAGTCTCGTCACAACCCGATCGTCCAGAGCGCAGCCGTAATGCTAAAGCTCAAGCTCGCCATCGTGCAAAGCGAAAGGCTTACATCGAGCAGGTCAGTAGTCGCGCTATACGACGCGAACTAAACGCGTTTTCTCACTTTGTTCTTTTTTTCAGCTCGAGCAGACCGTCACTAAACTACAAACAGCTTTGGGCTTCACTCCAGACCAAGTAGCAGCTTTACCCCCTCCATTGGTCAAAATTCGTGAACTCGAACAAGAAAATACCCGCTTACAAAAAGAAAATGAAGAAATGAGGCGTTTGTTGGAATCCGACCATCGAGCCGGTCATTTGTCCTCTGACTACCGTCGACACTCCATGTCCAACTTCCACGACAACCGTAACTGCGACCGTGACTTCAAGAAACGGAAAATGGATGATCTCTATATAGTGCGTTGTTATCGTACTCAACTACACATTAATAGACTCTCATGGCGCTTTTCAACTAGCCGCAAGACGCCCCTCATGGTGACCGTCCCCCTCCACTTACCATTCCGCAGCCAATTTCCCATCACCAGTATGGTAATATACCCTCCCACAACGGCACATCTGGTCATGGCGGTGTTTCAGGAAACTCCTCCCTCTTTAATTTGCACGCTCCCGCTTTTCATCATATTCCACATACTCCGTCCGGATCAAGTTCAACCTCAAGTCCTCCTTTTTCGGCGAGTGCTTTTTCCTTGCGCGAGTGACGTAATGTCCTCCAACTCTATGAGAACTCTCTGGATCCTAGTGACCATTTGTTTTCTGTTTCACCCACCAGCAGCCCACCCAAATGCAACACTCATCGCATTCCCCGGTTAACAGTCGTCCAAGTTCATTATCGCATCACCCGCTTCCAAGCAGCTACCATTCCAATCATTACGGATCCGTCAAGGTTGAGGACGATCATCATTACAGCGTAAGTTGTACGAAATTGATTTCGTATTCGTTCATTGACTGGTTTTTTTTTACAGTCATCAAACCATCATAATCATAATGGTTCTTCCAACCATTATCACACCACCCTCCCTCCATTTGCTCAAACCGTGCCAGAAGCTGAGGTGGAAAACTGGCATGCTTATTCGGCCGAACGTGCCCAGGTTCATCGGTAGAGCCGAAATACGTGGAACTGTACTCTTCTTCGGTTTAGATGATACCCCCGCTCTATTGCTATCACTGTCACTCTCTCGCTGCATCTCGACTAGCTCTCTTTGCCGCATCGCTATTTCTCCTTGTCACTCTAGAGTCTACGACAGCCTACAACTTCTAATACTTAGCTTCCCCACTGTACAAAGTTATACGCATCCTAGTGGATATATGTGCATGAATTGTATAATACTTGATACTTATTGTAATGTAAGTAGGTGGGTTATGAGTATCACTGGTGGACCCTATCAATTTTACATCACTTCGATCAACTGAGTGTTTGATGCGGTTTTAGTAACCCCGTCAATTTGGTCTTCGCGGCTGATCAACCAAATTCTTCGATGACTGTTACGTATATCTTCTCGTACACTTTGCTCAGCGAACTTTTAAAACCTTTTCTTTTTCTTTTCTGCCTTGTACCAAGAGCTGATGGGTGACCTCGGCCCATTCCACAAACTTATCTGCCGACGAATGATAACAATTTTAAAATATACATATTCTCCCATGCACCAAATGCACACTAGAACAAATCAAGGCAATGAACGTTCTGATGGAAACGGGCGGAGACCATTTTTGCCTCGAAAAATCACTGCCCTCTTCATCTTTGGACTCTGCCAACGGCTCGACTCGAGCTTCGCGCTTCCTTTGGACCTGCATCGGATTCGCAGGATCCATGATGGATGATTCATGAAGAAAAGAGGTTCTGGACTCGGACTAACTCCGATTCGAGGCATCCCCTCCGGTTAAAGCGACATAACCTTCGCCGGCCGTGCTTCGCTACTACCTGCAACTAGCAGTTTTATCGGACCTTTTGAATTTGTGAAACGATTGGCTTGCAGCTCCGTGCACTACTTGACCACTCCGAACCCGACGGTGACCATGGCACATACAGCATCTCATATCTGAACTGTCCTACGCCCACATGTCAGCGTTTATGAAGATCTTTTTCACCGTTGATACTGCGGTTGGCTATTGTCGTCCTTAATGATCGATTGATATGATGATCCGAAGAATACATCACCGAGACAACAAACGTGTCAAAGCCGTTCAAATCTCTGAGAACGTGTCTGCGCAGCTGGAGAATGAAACAGATAGTGCCTCTCTTTATCCCCTTTTAACAAACATTGGCAAAGAACCACCGTGTCCAAGCTCTTGCCAGGCTGGCAAGGCGATATCGCCCACACCACAATGAGCCACAGTGGTCCATCCTCGACGCTTGGTGGATTTTCTGCAGCTTTAAAAAGCCGGTTGGGGACGTTACCTGTCTCATCAAATGCCCGTCCCTAGCGCCAATACCGATGAATGTATGCACTATCCGCCAAAACACCGACGGACCAAACACCGGGGAACTTACCCGATTTCAAAGGAAGACAAGATTAAGTTGGACCTGTGGATGAGCACTCGCTATGTGGCCCTACCTGAGCCCTCTTCCAACGAGGCAGAAGAAATGGGGGTTGTCCCTTCGTTTCCTTACAAGGATGTTCCGATCTACGGCGATACAGCTGATATCATGGGTATGTTCCCCCCGGCTGTGTCACTGGATGTGATTGACAGAAGCTGTGATCAGCACTGTATTTTCGTGGTATTTGGGGTTGCTTGCTGACCCCGAAAAATGTCAGTGACTCGGCAGATGCGATTGGTATTCGTTATCATGTTTGGGTCGCTACTAAGAAAGTGCTGGAAAATTTTCCGTTAGTCTTTGATTGCCTGAGTTTCGAGCGCTTTCCTCAGCGATCGTATAACAGACAAGAATCAGAAACGTTTTATGTAAAGCACGTCTTTCGACAATTTGTGGGTTAGACTTCTATCCCGCGTAAAGGTTCACTGATGGTCTTCAAGCTTTTTGAACTCGGCCTGGCCATGTTAGGCTCAGTCAAGGGCCCGGTGGTGATATTCGTAGATCCACGCTTTCACGATAACAAAGCTGCCATGGTGGACGAAGCTCGCGCCCTCGTTGACCTTTTTGACCGAGCTGACGTTCGACGATGGAGGGTTATCATCACGGTATCGTGCTTTCAATCGTGTGTACAGCCTTCCTTTGACCGTCCTTAGCTACCAGCGACAGATGTCGGTATCCGTGCCGCGCGCGAACTCACTAACAAATACTCAATAGGTATACATCTCTCAATGGTGACCTCCCTCGCACATGCTTGCGCCTGCATCGAAGCCGGAGCAACTATGCTGAGTATGAATGTCGCTCCAGTAAGCTTCAGTATCACATGCAATCAATCTACCGCTCAAAGTCACTTCCGCTGTCAGATCATGACATGGTTTGAGAAGAAAGACGGAGACCACCCAATTAGTCCCGGCCACCCTGGCATTAAGACGATTCAATCATGCATCAATTACATCCGCCAAAACTCTTTGAACACTTCTTTGCTAGTGACTGACATTCGGGATGTAAGAAGCAATGTGCTGCCGTGTTCGGAAATTGCTGATTTCCTAGCCGATACTTACCCTTCAGTGGGACGAATTGAAACAATTGGACGGGGTTGACGCCGCTGCGCTGAACCAAAAAATGCTCGATCAGATCTCCGTGCGTGGGCTTACGACCTGGTTCCCGGAGATCTTAGAAGACTACGAAATTTCACCTGCATACCGATGTGCTCGAGAAGCTAAATACCCTTCCGACCTTTTAAGACGCGAGAGATCTATCGGAATGGCTCTGTCTGCTGGTGATCGTAGCCTTATGTGGTCCGTGGTTTGCATCCGCCTTGGGCAAAACAAAGTTTTCATGGGGAAGATTGAAGACGTTATCAGAAAAGAAGTCAACAGACGCCTCTACGTGGACGCCTTCGATCCGCATGCCCTATATGGCCGTAAAGAGCAGTCTATTGGGGGCTAAGACACAAACAGGCGCTACTAGTACGCCCGCTTCTCCCAAAAAAAACCAGGTTCCGAGACGCCCCGTGACCCTGAAGACTACAAAAAAGGATCCCCCAAAGAGAATAGCGTTCATTCAGGCATGTCGCCCGCTAGGAACTTTTTTTTTGATAAATTCAACGTGTCCTCCTGTTTCATGGCATGTATGCACTTGGCTATATGCACGTTTCCCGCGTCCCAATCTCAAAACCTAGGAAGGTATATCAAGGGCAATCAGAATGATCTTTCACAAAGTTCAGCGATTGGCAGCGGGATTCGGCGCCACCAGAAACACCGTCTGGGCGCCCAAATACCCGAATTAGTAGTAAGGATGGCCATGTGGCACCATCACGACGGATGATTGGAAGAAAGAAGCCACGCATACATTCCACTATCTCCCTCTTCCGCGTTTCAGTGCGGAATTCATCAGAGCGCCGGGATTGAGCCAGTGACTTTTTTTTCCCGCGCGCGAACCGCCCTTCGCGACATAGATTGAAAGCACCTCATTTAAGCCCCTGAACGACATGAAACGCCGCGCGAACCTTAACGTTCAAAAGTAGGTTTTATCTTATCTCGCATTCAATACAAACTTGTACAAATAAACACGCGACCCAAATCTGCACTAATTTGGTGGACGCGAAAACTTTGTTATATGGATGCCTTTTTAGTGTGCTGGGAAGATTTCACTGGTCCGCTCAGAGTAAATCCAGAACGTGAACCTTTGACCTTTCCCGAGCAAGAAATCGTTCTTCATCAATTTCACCCTTTTTGTTAGCGGGGATTGTCCAAGTGCGGCAGTAAAAATTTCTGAGAGAAAAAAAAAAGGAATGGCGAGGAAGATTGTAATTAGTAGTATTCATCACCATTGCCACTGACGTGATGAATTATGACGATATACAAAGTAGAGACTGATTCTAGACGTAGGTGCTACTGTTCAAAAAAAGTACAATGTCTGTGAAAGCCAACGTATGGCTAGGAGGTGGAAGTATTTTTGAACCGATCTATCCCTCGAGCTTGCCACTCGCGTATGAAGGCGCTGAAAGCAATTAACCACATCAGAAAACGATCGCAGCTCCCTCAGCCAATATACATGCGGGTATAACAGACTCATATCCACGTAATAGGGCCAAAGCTTGCAATAAGGCTTGCAAACCGGCCGAACGCTACCGAACAATAAATTCAACATTTACAAGCGATGAACAGGCGACATTTTTCATTACCGGTAGAATTCGGTGAGGTTGCATTCAGGAATGTGAAGAAGCAGATGGTCCGAGGTGTTCAAAATGAGCGAGGGTCGACGGATCCCAGCGCGGTTGACTTTTGGCGAACATGCGAGATGCCTTGCGGTCCACAGCGAGGCCGTAGAATGTCCTGGAGCCGATATTGAGGTCCGAGTTTGACACTAAGCACGAAGATCAACACCACAGCGTTGATGTGATATAGTTCAGAACTTTGATGCCGACAACGGTCGTCACTAATCAGTGGGATATTAGATTCCAGAGTCGCACAGTCCATGGGTGGGGGGGGGACAAAGTACGTACCTACGACGGATGGTGACGTAGCAGCACCACCCAGAGGTTTACTAGCCGCAAAAAGCGCCTATAACAAAGTCAGGAACAGCCCCTTCAGCGTACAGTACCACGTACACTATCGTTACTCGGCACTGTCAAGCTAATGACGAACGCGCCCCCATATACAGCACCAAAATACGAAAGAATATCCTACGAATAGCCCTTCCCATAAAGTTTCTCCCTCGATCTTCAGTTTCGCTCATGTTCACGCCAGCCAACTGTGTGCCGATGTACAAAACAAAGCTGCGGGATCCAAGAAACCAAGTGACGCAAGAGCCATGACTTCACCAAAAAGATATTTACGGAGGGTCGCGGGGCGTTCTCCGGTAAACCTATCTGAAGCCAATACGATCGTGTTGTTGGGCATTACTGCCGAGGTCCATAATGAATCCCATCATCATGAGACCAGTAAGTTAAAGCGGCGACTTTGATGCTGTAGAACAATAACTCGAATTCGCCACAGACGCGAATGCCCGACAAATTGATAAAGAAGACTGATGGAAGACGCAGGCTAGTATAACCCGGTCGACCAGACGTCGTAATAGGCGCAATGTAACCCACTGAAAATATGATCAGGTCATTTGCATAATTAAATCATCAAAAGATGCGCGCACCTATCCGAGTTTCAATCGATACACTCAAGGCGCGATACTACACCACAGCCTCGCTCGCCACATTAACGTTCTTCGCAGTCTGAACAAAGCACTTGAGCATCCAAAAGGGCGAAGCCGAAAGCAAGATTGACATATCGGGTTGCATAGCCCTTTTTATGACGGAGAAATGCATCCATTTCTCTTGACGAAGCCTGAGAAATAGACTAAGCTCATGAAGGAGAGATCCGGTGGATCTCCTGCGACGAGAGCGGTACTTGAACTGATGATGAGGCCTGAACCTAGCGAGTTTCCTAGCTAGCTAAAAATGAAAGAGTTTGAGTTCGAGTCGAAAGATGCATCATTAAGGTTAGCAACACCGTTATCATAGATATCTGTCTCACCTTCGAATTGCGACGCAAACTCGACTCCCCGGAAGGGTCCGCTAAAACAGGGTCAAAATCCTTACTAGCCTCAAGAATATTGATATTTTTCTTCTCGATATCACTGCTGTGTGTCCATATTGTGGTTGAGGAGAAAGGATCCGAACGAAGATAAGGTCTTGCACTTTTTTTCTGACATTTGAGCGGTACATGATGAAGTCACTATTAACAGGGCCGCATGGAATTAAATGCGCCACTTGCAAGTGTTCACAGATAAAGACTATAAAAGCGTGGCATGAATAATAAGACAATAGAGGCAAGGTGCCGCTGGTAGGTTACATTTTTCGACATACCGCAGGATTTCTGACCGGTACAGAGATCAAGGGTTTTGACCGCTCTCCTCTGAATACCCAGGAAACCCCCCAGTTTCAATATCGCCTCGAATTCAATCACCATCTCTCACATCGTCTGAGACGATTTGAGTGAGTGCCACTGTACCAGTGACATGTCATTTGGCAAAATCATGATGCGGGACTGGTGGTTCTAAAAAAGGCAATCATAGTATTGATCAATCAGGCAGCTACACCATGTCAGCTGTCAGCCCGACTCCAGTGATGGCCGCTCATGCCCCGCCTGAATGATCTTGATGTTCGACGTTGACGGCGCATCATAGCGCGGTGGATGACAGAAGGTACGGTAAAATTTCTCTGTACGATCTTACGGAAGCGGGGTGCTCATTATCATTTACTAGTGCCCTGATGAGCGACATTTCAACGTCAGCAGTACTTACTAGTCAACCAGTTTGTCACCACCTCTCAGATCTGAGTTAGTTCGGTTCCCTCAGCCACCTACAAAAGCCCGAACATCCTCACGGCATTCACAGGGTTCAAGACCCAGGACACCCCCGACACATTCGCTACTTGGCAGCATCGTTTGCTACTATATATGCCACTACGTACCTAACATGAGCGTTCTTTCCTTTCACCCTCATCGTCCGGCCAGTAGCAGCAAGCCGTGGCTGCCTCACTAACATCTACTATCATACCATCATCCCAACAAGCTCGACAGACATCTATGGCCTGCTTTCGTCGAACTACCCCCGCCACCTGCGGCATGCGTTGCCACCCATAATATTTCCTCTCATCGCACTGGTTACGAGCTTAATGGTCTATCCAAGGGGGGCTAAAGAGACCAGTTGCTCGGACTTTGTACTAATCTAGGAACCTGAGCTACCTGGAGTTACAAGTTACAACAAGGTGCTCAACACTCCTGGTCATAGCACCATATTCTGCCATCAATTCAAACATATAATTCGTGGCTTGATCAAGCTGCCGCTAGCGGAATATCTGCAGTCTGAACTTCCAGAATGTGAACTTCAAATGCAAATGAAGTAAGTGCAGAACTTTAATAATGTTTAAATGAGTTTGAAATTACAGAATCATGCGGTTATAAGTTCTCAGTGGGAGTGCAGATGCTACTGAGGGTTTCCGCCAAACACGTTCTATAGTAAAATTTTGCAGGACATGCGAAGTTGATCCCCAAACTTCCGCTGCAGCTACCTACCGACACTCATTTCCTGCATAGATGAATTTCACGGGTCTCTGATGTATCTCCAAGCAACGAGCCCTACGTCCAGTCGCATTTCTGACTTGATGTCTTCGAACCTTGGTATTGGTCACCTTCGGCGATGTACATTCTGGTATTTTAATACCGACCAGCATATAAAACGGCCCAGCCAGGAAGGATGGCTCAGGAAGATGGTTACCTCCAGCTCGCTTTCATCTCTTCTTGCTAGTGCCCTGCCAGCGCTCGCCTTCCTCTCGTTGTCAGTGAGCGCTCTCAGGCTGCCTCATCCTCGGACAGCGTCAAGCATAGCCACTCTCAAGCTCGCCGTTAGAATAAACTCATACGGGATCGAGAATATCGTAGCTGCGGATCGAGCTCGGATCCAATCCTTACGAGCTGGTAGCAGCCCTTCCGTCAATGCGACCAATGCTGTAGTGACATACACTGCTGATATTGGCGTGGGGAGTCCAGCAACGTACTGTAAGCTGCTCGTGCTCCTGCAATTTCTTTATCTGACGTGCCGTCAATTCCATACAGACACACTCCTGCTAGACACCGGAAGCTCAAATACCTGGATCGGGGCCATCAAGCCTTACAAGTTGACTAACACGAGTCGAGACACAGGCAATAAATTCGTGAGTATTTGTTTCTACGTGACACGTGCATTTTGTCAAGCCGTTTCCAGTATGTTCCATACGGCGATTGTGGTTACGTTTTTGGAGAGGAATACACAGACACATTAACGCTCAACCCTGATCTGGTCATCGACAGCCAATCTATTGGCGTCGCATTTAACCACTCAGAGCTCAATGATGGTCTGGATGGACTTCTTGGCCTTGGACCAGTTGATTTAACACAAGGCACCATCAATAATACATATGAAGCTGCAACTGTCACGGACAACCTTTATACCCAGAAAAAAATTAGCTCGGAAGTACTCGGAGTGTTCTTTGCACCTGCTTCCAACGATAGCAGCGGCGAGCTCACATTCGGCGGTTATAACGCCTCCAAAATTACTGGAAATCTCAGTTATGTACCGATTACATCAACATCACCATCGAGTGCATACTGGGGCATTGATCAATCGATCACCTATGGGTCTACGCCCATTTTGAACGAGACAGCTGGTATCGTCGATACCGGAACCACCCTCATTCTCATTCCAACTGGTGAGTGTCCTGTGCGATTTTGAAACCTTTCTAATCCACTGTTCAGATGCCTTCGACAAATATCAATCTGCTACAGGGGCAACCTTGGATGAGAGAACTGGCTTTTTAAAGATCTCAGCCGACCAGTACAGCCAGCTCTCATCTTTGCATTTTAATACTGGTGGGGTTTCTTACGAGCTCACCCCAAATGGGCAAATTTGGCCTCGATCATTGAACAGCGCCATTAACGGTACCACCGACGGCATATACCTAGTCATCGGTGATACTGGGAGCCGCTCTGGTTCTGGCATGGATTTTACGAACGGCTACTGTTTCCTGTGCGCTGAGCTACAATTTCGTTCCAAGAAAATGAATTGCTGAATTACTCTTACCCAGCGAGCGTTTCTACTCGGTGTATGATTTAACGAACTCCCGAGTCGGGTTCGCCACCACCGAGTACACCTTTGCTACGACAAATTAGACTCCTCCCCTCGAAAGATCACGGTTCTACTCGTATCAGCATACATAAAGTGATTGCCGCTGCGCGGCTCGTCTTGTAAAGGAAATGGAAATTCTGTGCGAGTTTGCATCTGGTGGTATAGACGATTTATTTTGCATATCAATATGTAGTACACTGTCGTCTATCTTGTGAAAGTAGTATCCAAGTTTCTGCATAGTACGTCGGAGGGTTGTATCGAAACAGAAGATAGTTCGAGTGTATGTTCAACGGTTGCATGCAGCGGATATCGGAACTCGCGCACAGGTACTGCCAGAAAGTGAAGGTGAAGGTGAAAGCTCGAGTTGAATAAAGCTGTCGGAAATCACATCGTATATCCACTCAAGGTACGCTTACGTAATCAGTAGAATACCTCACTATCTCCGCATCTATTTCTCCCTGCAACTCCCACTTACTTGTTCGACAGAGATCAGACAAACAAGTTATTATTTTCATTGCGTGGTTCTACACCCGGAATTCTAACAAAATCGTGCTTGCGAACGAGATCGCGCTCGAGTATAACTCAGTTGTGCACACAGCGAGGCGATATGCATTGGACAATGGGTATTGTTAAATGTGTAACTTGATGTAAGATTATTCTGATTTAAATATTCATAGAATGACTGTACTTTGTCATTTAAAACCATGAAAGTGACGATCGTGAGATCTCTGCACACAGAATCCCTCACCCTCACCTCCACGCCTGATACCCACCATGCCCACCCACCTCGCAACCCGCTCAGAATACTCCCTCTTAATCGACAGATATGACACATGGATGTTTGATTGCGATGGTGTGTTATGGCGCGGCGATCAGCTGATCGAAGGGGTTGCAGAGGTTTTGAAGATCCTTCGGAAGCGAGGTGCGAGCTATGGTCGCATAGTACTTGATATTGAAAATGACGATGTTTTAATACGGATGTTATGAAGGAAAGCGAATTATTTTCGTCACTAATAACGCTAGCAAGTCGAGGAAGAGTTATAAAGCCAAGTTTGATACCTTGGGCGTAGAAGCAAGTGTGGTGGGTATTTCATTTGGGTCGAGTCTTGGTGGGTTCGGAGGTCGTTTCCTGATTCATGGGTTGTAGGACGAGATATATGGATCAGCATATGCCTCTGCTGTTTACATATCTTCCGTCATGAAACTTCCAAAGGATAAGAAAGTGTACGTCATCGGAATGGCAGGCATCGAGGAGGAGCTGAGGGAAGAAGGCGTTTCTTTCATCGGTGGAACGGTATGTGGTATCCCTTCTTTGCTCCTACTCTAGGTCCCCACTCGCTACCCAAACTCACTCACACCCAGGACCCTGCAGATTGCACCCTCGAACCTTTCTCCCTCTCATCTTTCACCCTCGACCCAGACGTCCAAGCCGTCCTTTGCGGCCTAGACCTGAGCGTGAACTATACCAAACTATCAAAGGCATTCCAATACCTCACACGAAACCCCGGCTGTCAATTCCTAGTGACTAGCGAAGACAGCATATCCCCAACCGCTAATGGTCTCCTACCTGCAGCAGGGGCTATCAGCGCTCCATTACGCTTCGCACTGGAGAAAGACCCAATAAGTATTGGGAAACCCGCAAAAGCGATGTTGGATTGTATTCAAGCCAAGTATGTGTCTCCATTTTAGCTAGCTTTTTGGTATGTTAGGTTGACGGGAGATGACTATGATTCTGCGTTTATGATAGGGTGAAATTCGATCCGGAACGCACAATAATGGTTGGGGATCGCTTGAATACTGATATTTTGTTCGGACAGGCCGGGGGCCTGGCGACCCTCCTTGTTCTGACGGGTGCGTTTCCAAATTCAACAATTAGTCCTTGTAATGAATGTTATGTTTTGTAGGCATCACATCCAAGCAAGATATCATCGGTCCAAACGTGTCACCGATAGTACCTGACTACGTCACACAGTCCATCGGAGACCTTCGTGTTGTCGATGGACAATAGGTCTCGTCTTCCTCATACTTACTCGTAGAAGGGGCTGGTACGCACTAGAACACATTCCCGACTACTACTTTTGCAATGTTAACCCATCCTAGAGTATGTAACCTCTCGGTTGAACTCGGATTTGTTAGAAACACGCGCAGGCGTGTCGTGCTGCATCGTCTCTGCAAATAGACACTGTCGTTTCGCATTCTCACTCTCGACAGTGTTAACACCCTTCCCCTTCAGTCAACAATCCGGATTCTGCATGACCAAACTTTCCCCCACTCTTTACGAAATACACAAAACTACGCCCGAGAATCGGACACCGTCTTTTAACAAATAATACCACCATATGCACTCTTATCTCCAGGGGCACGCGATGGCCCATCAGCAGGGAAGCGGAGGACGTCAACAGTTCCGCCTGCAATTTTATCCATCAAGCGGAAGTTCGACTCGGGAAAGCCAAAGAGACGCTTTCGAGCCTCTCAGGTGAAGCCCATGGGGCGTGCGTCATCCACCGAGGGATATTGTAGTGTTGAAATGACAATGAGATCCAATAACGCCCGTGGCCCGACGAACGACACGTGATATTGAGTCTGTCTCCGGGCGGGGGAGCTAGGTGAGGTAGACAACGGGAGTCAGGAAGGCTGATCCTATAATCGCCCTCGATGGCATTAGGTGTTTGTGTTAGTACACCTATCAGAAAGAAACGTAAAGTTGATCTAATTATCTGTGGAAGCTATAGAGTTCGAAGGTTTATTTTGTACATCATCTATCTTGTCCTGTGAAAATGGTATCTAAGTCTGCATGGCACGTTGCAGATGTCGAAGGGCTGTATCGAAACAGAAGACAGTTGGAGTGCAACTTGAAGGTGCTGACTCGGAAAGTGATTAAAGACTCGAGTCGTATTGAATGAGTCATGCCAGTTCCGAGTCTCCGACTCATCTGGTTCATGTATACTTATAGACTAACTGTACTTAGATATTTTCAAAACATGAAAGTCACGATCGTGAGATCTCAGCACCACACACCGCAGAATCTCTCGCCCTCTGCGTCTAACGGCCATCATGCCCGCCCACCTCACAACCCGCCCAGAATACTCCCTCCTAATCGACAGATACGACACATGGATGTTTGACTGCGATGGTGTATTATGGCACGGCGATCAGCTGATCGAAGGGGCTGTGGAGGTTTTGAAGATCCTTCGGAAGCGAGGTGCGTTCTATGGTCGCATGTACTCGATATTGAAAATGATGATGACGGTGTTTTGATACGGATGTCG
>MU172923.1:163891-215937 GCA_016695475.1 Suillus decipiens | reverse complement strand
GTTGACAGGAGATGATTATAATTCTGCGTTGATGATAGGGTGAAATTCGATCCGGAACGCACGATAATGATTGGGGATCGCTTGAATACTGATATCTTGTTCGGACAAGCTGGGGGCCTGGCGACGCTCCTTGTTCTGACGGGTACGTTTCCAAATTCATCAATTAGTCCTTGTAATGAACTTTATGTTCTGTAGGCATCACATCGAAGCAAGATATCACTGGTCCAAACGCTTCACCAATAGTACCCGACTATGTCACTCAGTCTATCGGAGACCTTCGTGTTGTTGATGGACAATAGGTCTAGTTTTCCTCGTACTTACCCATGTAGAAGGGGCTGGTCCCATAAGAGAGATTGATAGATATCTAGAACACCATTTGAATACAAGGAACTGGAGTTGGAATTGGAATCAGTGCCTCAGGTTGTCTTCCGGTTCTCCGATAGTCTCATGCTGATGTTTTCCTTAGCTGCTGTGCTGACGGAAAGAGTTGAAAGAGATCCGACCATATAAAGAGAGGTCTAAGCATCATGAACACAAACCTCTATATATGATAGATAGACCTGACTTGCCATGGTCGTTCCCAGTCCGGTGAGATGAGAAGAACGCCAAGGAGTGCTGCAACGAGTGGATAAAGCAAAACTCTTTCTATCGGAATTCGCAGGCTAGTAGGATGTCTGAACGGGTCCAGTCGACTGATTGGGAACGAAGGATGGGGAACCCAGGGAATAAACAGGTGCATACGCGGAACTGTTTATTTGTGTCCTGCAGGCATTTAATCAATCGATAGGCTCAGGTCAGAGCCCAACCGAAGGAGCTGTGGAAGTTTTGGAGATTTGGAAGCGAGGTGCGTACTGAGGTCACTTGCTTACTTTTGTGAAAATGACAATGGCATTTTTTTTTTGGTCTGGGTCATGTTGTGATCATGAAGGGAAACGTGTTCTTTTCGTCACCAATATTAATGTTAGCAAGTCCAAGAAGAGTCTTACAAAGCCAAGTTTGATTTCTTGGGCGCGGGAGCAAATGTGGTGAGACTAGTCTCTTTGTTTTGTTCTCCTTGCCAGTGTGTTCTATTGATGTAGTGCGATGGGTTGTAGGAAGAAACATACGGATTAGCAAACGCTTCTGCTGTTTATATATCCTCCGTCATCAAACCTCCAAGAGATAAACATGCATGCAGTTGGTGTAGCAAACACAAGCAAACTCAGGGAGGCTGATGCCGACTTCATACTGCCAATAAAGGGCCAGGCCCCTCAAGAGTGATTGATAATCTGAAATCGGAATTGGGTGTCTCAGGTGGTTTTCTGCTTCTCCAATTGTTCTCTTCTGATGTTCTCCTCAGCCAGCCACTTTAGGGCGTTGACCGAAAGTCCTGAGAGAGATCCGACAATATAGCCTATAATCCCCCCGAAGAGGGGCGTTAGCGGCCAGGCCTAGGAATAATGAGCTCAAACTTCCGTAAATAATGCTAAAACTGACCTGCCATGGTCGGTCCCAGTCCAGTGCGATTGGAAGGGCACCAAGCCAAGCACCAAAGAGGGTCATGATAGCGGGATAAACCAGAGCTCTTTCTATAGGATTTCGCGGGCTAGTACAATGTCAGGCAAAGAGTAAAACAGTATACAATATAAACCCACGAAAGCTCGGCGAATAAACGCGTCCAGTTAAGTCTGGCGATAAAGGACGAAGTGTCGGAGGAGAAAGATGGGGAACCTAGTGCATAAGCTGGTGCGAACGCAGATAGTAGTGCTAGAACAATCGCCAACAATAATGTATGAGGAAGATGACTTTCTTTCCACATATACAATCAGCACAGATCTCATGGGATATTTTAATTATCACCTTGCAGGAGGAGCACCGAACAATACTATCGTTGCGTGGAACACCAAGGCTACACACGAAGTGAAGACTGCTGCTCTCCCTAATTTCTGAGAAAAGATGAGAAACTTGAACTGCGAGGAAGGAAATGTACCAAGGACCTCCCCTGATCGAAGTGATACCTATCCACTTTAATCTGATCGCTTGTTCCACCACGAGAAGCATACTCGAAATACCATTGCCTGATCCAGCTCGCTCGCTATACTTGGAGGACTACCAGCCATGCGACGATCCAAGCGAGTGCCATGACTGGATTATCTGTAAGTGCATCTTGAATATTTGGATTCAGTCGGAACCTCCGAGCGATGGCCAGATTAAGAGAGATATTTGGGGTAGGAAGAGGGCTGTAAATGCTATGAGGCTGGTATGCACACCCACGACGGAGGTGTACCTTGCGTATGGGAAGAACGCATGCTGAACGTCATCTATTGAAGATGAAACCACGGTCTTTGTGGGCATTTTAATGAGCAGTGGCGGGGGTTCAGTTCAGTGTGTACTGGGCGCCTCTATAAACTGCATACGTATGACAAGTATAACCCTGAGCACGCCGGACATTGCCGACGTACTGTATATTACCAGCGCTTGCATCATTTGTTACTTTTCCTTGTCATGAGTATAGATCCGGCTACACTCCACGAGTGGCCGCTTTCATTCCACCTCCTGTGGTATGCAGTGTCAACTCGGCTAGTGCAATATCATATTTCGTACAGCATGAAGTTTTAGCCCCTAGCATCTACCGTTCTACCACTTGAACAATGAAGGCACCTTCTTGACCTCGTCAACTCGCACACTTGAAACGTAAATCTTGAGCCTAAATGGTCAACGAATACGGTAACTAGGGATGAGATTCTCTGTGGACTTTTGGAGTGCGCTGAATTTGGGCAAACCCGCATTCGTCTCATTCGCGAGGCGTTCATGGTTGGACGTAATGCCTACAAGAAGCCCAACCCCAAGGATACACAGGAAGGCACTCAACCGAATATTCAAGCAGATATACGCACTGCCCTCAGAACAGTGGTTGTTCACGGACATGCTAATCGACTATCACGTCCGGACGATGAAGACTTGATTTGGCACGGTGATTGGCGCTGGCACCACAGCGACGAACATGAACCCAGCTATGAAGAATTTGATTGGCTTGTTGATTACCTGGCGGACAACACAGTTTGTTCGCCCGCCGAGGGGGGTGACGCACGTACGGATGATGCAACCAAAGGCGACGCTTTGCTTGCACTGAGCGCCATGCGGGGACTAGGGAGCCACACCAAGCGAAAGTCCTACATCAGCTCGCTTATCCGCTGTATGGGCTCCACCAGACCTCCCCGAGTTCGGCATAGCATGCTTAGAGCTGTTTTTGAAGCTCGAGAAGAACTAGCTTCTATCACCAGTGTCTCGACACCAGAAGATCTCGACGTACAACTCCTGGAGCAGCTTTCTCGCGCTCTTTTAACAGCCGTACATCCAAATGGCGATCAGACAGTCCTTGACAGTAAACCCGCCCCTCCTTTCCACCGTGATCGAGAATTTTACTATCTCATCCTCATTTATACCCTGATAAAGAATGATGAGTGGTGTCGACGTCTGATCAGGACGAATGATGACCATCTCGCACGGTGGATTTCTCTAGTTGACAGAGACCATGTTGAGCATGATCCGCTTAAATTTCTCCTTCTTATGATCTTCTGGCATATCAAATCATCGGGCAAGGATATTGGAATCAGTCCTGCTGATGAGAGATGGCAGCTGCTCATCACAGACGCATGGCGAGACGCGCAATCTATCGAATGGGACGATTACGTCGATGGAATACCAGCCTTCGTGACAGCGACGAAGCTGGATTGGACAGCCTCGGATAATAGGGAGTGGTTGGTGGATCTCGCTCCAATGGTGCATGCGACTTTGGTCAGATTGCAGGAGCCTGAGAGACAAGCGACCCTTAGGGATGGTGGTGTAGCTCAGGATACCATAGATGCCGCACTATTCTCTATGCAGGGCTTGAAAGATGATCTATGTCGTATAACTAAGGACGAGACACCCCGCAAAGAGATGTCAGTGGAGCTTCGGGACATTGAAGGAAAGTATTAGTGGCGAAATACTTTTACGCATTTGTTACGCGCGTCGCAGAGTTTATTCCTATGCTTAGTAGATCAGCGTCTGGTTCTCACAGAATGGCTACAGAAGTCAGCCACTCCGCTTTTGTGTTGAAACGTTGATCAATTGATCAGATCGAATCGATCAGGCCCTCTTTGTAGCATCACCGAGGTATCGACATCGCGTCGGCATCCTCAAATACATCATGTATATACGCTTACTGACGAGTATGGTTATTATCAAGGTACTCTCCTGATATAGTACTACTATGTTCAGCACTGAAGCTGAAGGTAGGACTTCTACTAGTACTTTACAAAGACTTGGCCAGACTCGCCGGACAGCTGAGACAAGGACCATTTACAAACTTCTCCACTCGCTGCCTAATTACGTCAAACGAGCCTGAAACTGCGGTGGAAGGCGAAGTCCTATATTACGTTATGTGACAACAAAGTCGGTATTGACAATAGAATTATTGACCAACTCCTTATAGCATGAAACTCGGCACACTTCAAAATTCGATTGTTTGAAGTTTTTCTGCGCTGTAGGTAATACCGAACCGACTGTATTATGCGATGTGCTGTTTGGAACAACGACGCGTCTTCAAAGTTTTCATTCAGGTGTTTCATCTGACGACTCAAGGGCAAATTATATCGTTCTAGAATGCAGAAGACAATAAACATATTAACTCCGGGTTGTGATAGATGAGTTTCAAGGAGTTAATCTACTAGCTGCTGAAACGTGTACAACTTGCGGAAGGAGACACAACAAGTATAGTGCGTCGCCTACAGCCTCTTCTTTTTTGCATAGCATTGTAACAGGCGAGTTTCAAGGAGTGTGTCCAGATACTGAAACGCATACAACCTACGGAAGCTGGTGTGTTACCTACAGTCTTCTCCTGTTTAAAAGGCATGCGCTCCATCTGCTAATTCAGTCACCCAACATCATCCAACCTTGAACACTGCGTTTTTACATCAGTCTCACCTCTTGCTCTCAAAGTTCGACAACCCTTCTCATCGACCACTATGCACTTTGCTGCCCTTGTCGCTCTTGTCGTCATTGCGTCGACTGTCCCTAGTCTTGCTTCCCCTGCTCCGATCCCGTATGTCTCTTTCAGACAACCACCGAGCAAACTCACTGAATACGTTTTTAGTCACCCACAGGTCACTACCGACCGTGAATATACTCCCGTTATTTATGAACCAGTGTCAGTTATTTTGCAAGTGCAGCGTGTTGAGGACGCTCAGGACTAACGTCTTGACAGCAATGATAGATCCCTCTTACCCGCCGAGGTCGTGCAGGACACTACCAAGCGTCAGCTTGACTGGGATTACCGGGTCCCAGATGACATTAGCAGCTCCAAGACCAAGCGTCAAGCATCGTCAGTTAATGAGGATTTTATCATACTTGATACTAGCAGCTCCAACACCAAGCGTCAAGCATCGTCCATTAATGAAGATTCTATCATACTTGACACTAGCAACTCCAACGCCAAGCGTCAAATTGACGAGGGTCATCTTGGCTCAGGACAAGACTATTAGCAGTCAAGCGTACTCCTTTGTTTGTTCTCAACGGACTCGTTTTAGAGGGCGCTAGAGCACAGCACTAAATGTAGAGCAGACTCCTTTTGTATGTAGGCGTGGAGCACTTCTTGGTTCCAGCTGCTTCATATCTATAGACCAAATCTTATTTTGTTCCCTTGACCGCTTTTGTTTCCTTGTGGAGCTCGACAAATAAAAGGATCCCGCTTGTTACCATACTTTGTGCGCGTGAAGTAACCCAGAATGGAAAGCTACAAGGACGAGTGTCTGTCACCTCGTGCAGTACATGACTATTGATCGACAATATTGCGCTACCAAGTAGTACACCATCATAGTATTACCTTCACAATTGACCATGTTGAT
Organism: Suillus decipiens; assembly: GCA_016695475.1. NCBI lineage: Eukaryota > Fungi > Basidiomycota > Agaricomycetes > Boletales > Suillaceae > Suillus > Suillus decipiens. The sequence goes on along the minus strand of MU172923.1, from coordinate 210,070 downwards.
CCCTCAAGTCTAGTGTTAGTACTCGGCCCCACGCCCCACTCGCCGGTCGTTAGCACGACAAGAACTAGATAAGCAAATATCCTTATTGAACCATTTCTTCAAGATGACGTGACTTGTGAATGCTTGCATTATCCATCACAGTTACCGTGATAAAGTTTTTGTGTGGAAAAGGACTCGTAGTATTAACTGTTTATGAACTCGTTGAAGGTTCCAGAAAGCAGGCAAAATTGAATAACTGAATAAAATATCGTGATCACAAAATCAATTCACTCACCTTCGGGATATTTGTGTTTCATTACCAAGATTGCCAACGCAGCTTAAGAAATGTCATTCACTTTAACGTATTCCCTATTAGGTAGCCGCGCGTTTCTCCTTTCTTCTTTAGTCCTGCGCTCGTCTATTTTGATAGGTATAACTCAAAGTGTTGTACTTACTATTCTCGCTAACGTTGTCTATTTTAATAGTCGTTGTGGTTGTCGTTCGTCGTCTCGCCTCGGTTATTCTCTCTCTGACACTTTCAGGGTCTGCCATTACAAGCAACTCGCCCGAGGCTTCCAATGCTGCCAGACCCATCATGTCACAAATGAATACTAGTAAAGTTTCGTACATTGCCCCAGGGGCTAGCATACAGTCTTGTGCTGCAGCACCTGGTGGAAGTGCAATAAGGACAAAGCTTGGCGACACCATGATGTATGAAAAGATCAAGTCGACCACGAAGGTTCTGACAGTAACTTGGAAATGTATGATTCTATGAGACTTCCCGTGATAATCTATAGTGATCAGTTCTCAGTAGAGTCCAACGTTCATCGATCTCGATTTTTTGAGCGAGGACTCGTCTACGTGAAAGGTTGATCGACATGCCCAGAATGAATAACGAGATACAAGTGAAATCAGGGAGGCTGATGCCGACTTCATACTGCCAATAAAGGGCCAGGCCCCTCAAGAGTGATTGATAATCTGAAATCGGAATTGGGTGTCTCAGGTGGTTTTCTGCTTCTCCAATTGTTCCATTCTGATGTTCTCCTCAGCTAGCCACTTGAGGGCGCTAACTCCTGAGAGAGATCCAACAATATGACGTGTAATCTCTCCGCAGAGGGGCGTTAGCGGTCAGGTTTAGGTATCATAAACTCGAACCTCCGTAAATAATGCTAGAACTGACCTGCCATGGTCGATCTCAGTCCAGTGCGATTGGGAGAGCACAGAGCCAAGCGTTGACCCACGAAATTTCGGTGAATAAAGGTGTCCAGCTAAGTCTAGCGATCAAGGACGAGGTGTCGGGGGAGAAAAACGGAGAACCTAGTGCATAAGCTGGTACAAACGCGCAAAGTAGTGCGTCAACAATAATGTATGAGGAAAATGGCTTTCTTTCTACATATACAATCAGCATAGATCTCATGGGATATTTCAATTATTACCTTGCAGAAGGAGCACCGAACAATACTATAGTTGCGTGGAACACACCAAGGCTACACACGAAGTGAAGACTGCCGCTCTCCCTAATTTCTGAGAGAAGATGAGAAACTTGAACTGCGAGGAAGGAAATGTACCAAGGACCTCCCCTGATCGAAGTGATACCTATCCACTTTAATCTGATCGCTTGTTCCACCACGAGAAGCATACTCGAAATACCATTGCCTGATCCAGCTCGCTCGCTATACTTGGAGGACTACCAGCCATGCGACGATCCAAGCGAGTGCCATGACTGGATTATCTGTAAGTGCATCTTGAATATTTGGATTCAGTCGGAACCTCCGAGCGATGGCCAGATTAAGAGAGATATTTGGGGTAGGAAGAGGGCTGTAAATACTATGAGGCTGGTATGCATCCACGACGGAGGTGTACCTTGCATATGGAAAAAACGCATGTTGTCAAGCCTCCTCTCTTGAAGATGAAACCACGGTCTTCGCGGGCATTTTAATGAGCAGGTGCGGGAACTCAGCTGAGCTAGTATATACTAGGTGCTTGTGAGTCGTAACTACTACACTTGAAGATGAACCGCGTAGCGATACAAGTCACCAACTCTTAGTATTGAGACAGAGCAAGAGTCCCATATCAAACCGCGTTTAATGGGAAGAACGCATGATATGTCGAAGATGATACTATGCGGCTTCAAATTCGATAGTCGTTAAAATGAACCAGTGGATGTAGACTACGATGGTCTTGAGCTTTGCGGACATTTTAACGACTAGTGACAGGGGTATAGCTCGACGTTATGCTAGAACTCTGTCATTATTCGAAATATGAACTGCATTACCGAGGGGATGACCGGACCTTAAAAGCGCTCATCAATAAATGCCAGTAAGCAATGGCACATAGTAGTTCGACCGCGGTCGCAAACCGTTGAAACAGAAATGAGAAAGTTTCAACACCGGACATTGCCGAAGTACTGTATATTACCAATCAGCCACAACCCCTCCGTTCAGCGATTGGTGTAGCGGCCCAAACGACCTCAAGACTCCTGCTCAAAAGTACGTCTCATCATGATCTAACACGGAATAAAAAGTCCAGGAAAGCCTTGACGGAATCACTAACAAAACACCATTAACAGCTCCCAAATGGCTCAACGCGTCACCCTCCGTAAACGCCAACCCTACAACACCACCTCAAGCCGGAGACGCATTGTAAAGACCCCAGGTGGAAAACTCGTATACCACCACCTCAAGAAACTTCCTACTCAGCCGAAATGCGGTGACTGTGGTATCGGTCTTCCCGGTGTACGTACCTTTTTAACCAGGCTGTTGATTAGAATTTCATTTCATGTTTCTGTCATAGATCCCTGCTCTCCGTCCTCGCCAATATGCAACAATTTCCAAGCGCCAAAAGACTGTGTGCAGGGCTTATGGTGGTTCGAGATGCGGAGACTGTGTAAAGTCGCGGTGCGTCCCTTCGTCGCCTCATGTCCTTTATCTAAAGTGTGCACAAACAGCATTCTACGAGCATTCCTTGTCGAGGAGGCAAAGATAGTCAAGAAGGTCATCAAAAGTCAACAGAAGGCAGGAGGCCACAAGTAAATAGTAACGCTTGGGCCTTTTGGTGTGGTTGTTTTATGGCTATGGATCCTATTTTGGTGGACGAATTCAATGAGATGATATTGGTCGCCCTGCCTGGAGATTACGGACGCTGAGTGAAGCTTTCCTGAAAAGATATGTTACCATACACGATACAGAATTGTATTTCAATTCGAACACTTTCAAAGAAGCGGGGCACGTCTTCCAGATGCACCTGGGCGAACTCCAGACTAACTCGCGATGTTGATCCATACAGATACATGCACCATATTATCTTTTAATCCAACGCCTTTAATCGCAAGCAGTTTCGATTACAGCCTTCCTATGCAACAATAATCAATAGATGTCAGACGTCAAGCCTCAAGCTTCAAGGGCTGACATTCGAGAAAATTGTACTTGACTCGCGCACGGATTGGTTAACACAGGGCTATACATAGCATTATCAAGTGTGTCGTGGAGACACGAACGTGGTGTACAGACTCATTTTCCTATCATAATCCACGGAAGAAAACGTCCGGAGGTACTTGTACAGGAGAATGCATCCAGACCAGAGCGTGTAAACGCTATATTGTAAGAAATCAGAAAAGTCCTACAAATAGATCCATCAGGTACTTGTTACATCCCTATTCTCGGTCCTCGGCAAAGTGTAGCGGTCGGGGTACGCTAGGTCCTTCATAGTCTGAAAAAGGGTCGTCCTCTTTCTTATCATCCTTCTCAAAGCCACGTCCCAGATACTCTCCACCCGCATAAGAGTAGTCAGGAGGTTTGGCGTCCGAAGGTGGGGGTCCAAGCGGTGGAGCATAAGCTGGTTGGTATTCGGGATCATAAGGTCGGTTGTAGTGCGGTGGGAAAAGGTCCATCCGGGTCTGGTTCGAGGGTGCCCTGGAGGCATTTGCAGGGCTCATAGGGTCAACCACTTGACGGTAATAAGCAAAGGCAGCAGATGTGAATAATAGGGCAAGAACTTTATATTCGTCAGCCCCACTGTAGATGCAGCAATATGTATCTATACGCACTGATCTCGAAGATAGTAGCCACGATCTCGCTCCACGAATCACGGTTCCATTCGTTATTGCAATCTGGAGTAAAGTAAGATTTGGATGGAAGAGTTGCGCCTCAAAACTTACAAGACGTAGCGTCAGCGCTGTCCATTGTGTTCGGGTTAGTGCTCCATATTCCAAACGCCTATTCATGAATAAGCCATGTATCACAACAAGCGATACAAAGACACCAACAGTATCCACTTCTCCATTCATCGAGACAGTTATGCATTCAGCTAAGAGTTCACCCTACCCATTGTCAGCCAAAATGTTCAAACGAGTAGTTACGCAATCTCACCTTGTAGGTGAAATGAGTGATGGAGCGCATGAGGCCGACGCCAACGGCCAGAAGACCCGCAATAGCGCTCGAAAACGCATACATCCTAACCATCCAGGTACGTTGCTGCGAGGTCAGTATTAGCGCTGGGACGACGTCATTGTATTTCGCAGCAACTTGACTCACGGTCAACAAACTGTAAATGCCGAATATTTCTATCGCAAGTGCGACAGAATAGAGGACGCCTTGTACTATAGCTAGTGGAGCGAGTTGAGGATAAGCACCTGCGGTACAGGGTTGGTGAGCTCGACTTTTTGTCTGTACTGAAACAAAGGGATGACCAACCATTTTGATCGACTTGTAGCTCTTTAAAAGATGCAACCTGCGGGCAAGCTCAGGGTATGGATCCACGGGGAACAAATCAGTTACCTACAATCCTAGAAAGACGTTTATTCGATATTTGCCACGTTGAAGACAAACTGACAAGCTCACCATGCCAAAGCCCATATGGACCCCATTACCGCGACTTCATAGCACCAACTATGAACATAGTATAATCGATGAGACTGTACAACGACTTACATGCAAGAACAACAGGTCGCAAACTTCTGCCATAGACACGGTTTACGAATGCATAAGGCGGAGGCGCTCCTGCAAGGCTGTAACGTAAGTCTTCTGCACATTCTTTCATTAGTTGCGGCAACAGAACGCACCTTGCGGAGGAACTCGTCTCGCGTTCATAATACTGTCGTTGTACTACTTAGAGGGAAAGGTATGAGTAACGAATTTAGTAGAGGTGGAGTTATGACATGCGGTGCTGCATGCAATTGCCCTGCCAGCCGCAGTCACCACAGTTTCAAGCTCAGCTTGAACGCGTCGACCTGAAACTAGACCCTTGTTTCATCATTGGTGCCTACTTCCGTATCTGTTGAACGTTCGCATCTGAGCGTGTGAGCTCCCGTGGGTGCGATTTTCCTGCCTGTGCTACCAACCAGGTCCTGTAGATATGATTTATCATCTCAAGATACCTTTCGAGAGGGCTTCGAATGGGTGAAGCGCAGGTTTCAAAGTTTCATAGCGTGCAAGTCTGCAAGAGTATATGGAGACGAATTCGATCAGAAGCTCGATGGGACAGGGAGGGGGTTCATAGGAAAGGAATTTGATAGGGAGGGGTTTGGCTGAACGGGAAAGAAGGGTGAAGCAACGGGGTGAAGGAAAAGCTCCGTATGGCCGAGATCATCAAGCGCTCAGCAGCACTTAATCATGTTGCAACTACCGACTAACGGGTTTGTATCATTGTCATTGCATTATCGTTACTCTAATCAAAAATTCAGTAACGCGTAGCGCTATTCACCTCACCTTCTGCGCCAATGTATTGGTTAAGGACGAGCACATCGACGACCCGTTCATTTATCGGGGTGTCTTCAGACTTCAACAATCTATTCGATTGATTTCAATTAAGCCGTTATACTGACAACACTGGTCTTCCATATAAGAGCTCGAGATGCCAATCACCTTCGGATATACTGGCAATATTTCTACCTCGGCTGTATACCGTAAAGAATACATGCCCCAATTCAGTTCTGCCAACATAATCAACCCTTGCGAAAAGGGCATTGGCGACTTCAGGGCTCTTACGATGAGGGAAGTGTGACACCTGAAAGAGAATGAGTAAAATGCTCATGCGCCATCACCAACAGACCTTCCACGACCGTCAATGAGTACCTCATCGGTAGCTTGGCTTGGTGTCTGCGCAGGCTATCCAATATTTCTCTACGTCGTTTACACTCTGGTGCCAGGCCTTGCTGCGGTGGCTGCCACCAACTACCGCAAGATATATACCAATCCCCTCTTTGCGCCAGTCTCGCCAGATACGGGCTCTTTTCAGCCTCACTAGCTGTTGCAGCCACATTGGTGTCATCAGTAACCAATGAGGTGCAAGTCGACATCTAGTCGGCCTATACAAGGCATTTAAGTTCGCTGCCAGAGCGTCAATACTACCGTTTGTCCTTTAATATTTTCTTGTAATCATTCATTCATCTCCTCCCCCTGTTGTTCACCCAGACGATCGATAGCGTTACCGGCTTTTCGGTATAGGTATGGTCGGTATTGCTTGGACATTCCTGTCGGCGTTCACAGTCGTGATACAGTTCCTGTGGGTGAACAGAGCTGCGCTTCACCTCGTCTCGAGAGGATTGAACATGGTAACTATGACATTTTTTCTTTTAGAGCTCATGACAGCTTTTCTTTTAAACTCGTCGTTGTTAACGACACCTGGATCTAGCGCCCCTGCGGCGCAAAATTCAGGAAAGGTTCAACAGGTGCGACTTTGTTACGCCTTTGTCGCGTCAGTGGCGTCACCATTTATAAGTGTTGCCTTCGACGCAAGAATCAACGACTCATTCTCACTCAATGTCGTCGATTCATCTTACACGAGCACCTCCCGCACCAGGCCCTGCGCCACCGGGTCCTGGACAACAACTCACCAAGATACGCACTGCTGCAGCTACTACTATTGATCGACTCGAATCATACACGAAACAAATGCTAAACCTTAAAGCCACCTTGGAACAGATGATACGAAGGATCGATCGTATGCAACATAGGTTCGATGACGTAGGGGTAAGGTTCAATGCCATGGAGGAGACACTTGATATGTTGGGGAGAAAGCTCAAAGGTATGGGGGAGATGCACGATCGCACTGCGGAGGCATGTGGCAACACAGTTGAGACGCTCAATTGCATGGATGAAACGTTAGATGGCATTGTGAAGATGGTCTGTGCATTGGAAGGGAAGGTTGAAGTGACCAAGAACAGGGTCGATGAGCAGATCAGGGGGCGAGCATTGTTTTATCGCATCATTTCACAATACTTTCCTAATCGGATTTGCAGCATCGGGTTATGGCCCATTCGAGTTTTCAATAGCTACCACTTATTGCATAAGTCATTGGAATGGCCTGCCGCCTCTGGTCCTCCCTATCCAGCTGAGAGGCCCAATACTTTTATGGAACTCCAATCAATGGACGGTAAGTGCGCTTTAGAGTGCTAATTGCTCCACCTTACCAACAAGTGTTAGCTGAGATGTGTACGGCTCTCGCTGCTTCCTTAGGGCTTCCGCCTTTTGATCGAGTTCAACCACTCGACCAGAAGAGAAGAAAGATAATCGAATATCTTGGATGTCTGATCCAAGATTGACTCAATGTACCCCTGATATCATCAACCTCCGTCGTGTTCGTTAAAGCAAAATTTTCCTCGATCTTGTACATCAGTCCTTGTCGATAATAATTTATTTAATTTGTCATATTGCTCTCGGTGTTTCTGGTCGTGGGCCATAATGCATGATAAATATCCATCTCACAACACAAGTATCGAACGTCCGCAAAGACGGCGATCCCTTTGCTATGGTGTGGCATAATCGAGTGCGCATATATATAACACCCCCTGTATGAAATCAGCGTCAGCCTTTGCACAATATTACGCTGATGCAGTATTTACTCAAGACATGAGTGGGAGTAAGCCCCCCCGCGAATAAGGCTATGTCCAGCGTAGGGTCAATGGCTCCGAAAAACAGTAAATTTGAACACTCCTATAAAAATAGCAACTTGCCTCATATCTTGACAACAAAACACACAACTTACCTCTAATTCTTTTTGAACCTTATTTGTATCACCCTCTGAATTGACCAAGATCCAAATATCAATATTTTTAGGGGCTAAAAAGTGACCCCTTTGTATTCTGGCTCCACAGCAAGCACACATAATTATCTTAATTAGTGTATAAAGAAGGTCTTCCAAAGAGCTCCTCTGGCTACATTTCATACACCAACACCTTTGAAACATATTGTGTTGTTGTTGAGATATAAGACTTTTTAGCTTGTGCAATACTTTTTTGAGGCTCTGTACTTATGGGAACAAGACAAGTCCTTAAACTGCCCGGATTTTGGAGAGCGTGTGTGCTCTGGATTTATCTCTAGACTGCAAATTTAGACTTCGAGATCACACTAAAATACGGTCTTTAGATACTGGACTACTGCTAAAGCAAACTCGGAGCACAACTTACAACTATCCCGCGAATTCCAAATTATTTGGTGGCCAGTGCCCTGCATGCTACCACTTCCCCCATAGACAGCAACCTCTCGCGCTACCGAGAGCAATGACTCGACGTCATCATGAAGATAAACGTTGTTCCGCCGTGCACTCGGCCACAAACACGGCTGAAGGTCTACCACTCGTATATCGCAAGACCCTGCAACCGAGAGTGCCGTTATAACGCTCTCAACCTCTGGTGTGTCTATATTCCCCATCACATTCAATTTCTGCAACATTTGAAGGCGAAGTTCACAGGAAAAGTAGTATGTCAAACAAAACATCGCTGGTTATAGGCCACGATGTTTTTTACGAAGGTCCTTGACATTCTACATACCACAAATGTCACTTGATACAACGATAAATTACGACGAATGCCAGTGAAAATAGTGTTGTCAAATCCTGCGAAATCAGGTCGATGTCTCATGCATCGGCCTATTTCGTGCATACCATAACTTCCCCACAAACTGCAACCTCCTGCACTACCGAGAGCAACGGCTCAAGGGCATACACATCAAGATCGCTCCGCAATTCGTGCGGCCGGAAATCTACCACTCGGACATTGCAAGATACAGCAACTGTAAGCGCCTCCGTAATCATTTAAACTTCTGGTCTGCCCGGATCTATCACCAAATTCAATTTCTGCAACGCGGGAAGACGAAGTTCACGGAATATTGTGGTCAACATACTCCGAGAACGATTGACCAATGGGAGGGTCATCGATTCAAGGCAAGAATATGTGTGATTTGAAATGACTTGTACTCCATATCTCACATGCAAGTGTATACACATCGAGGGTTTCCAAACGAGGGAATATGGCTGGAAAGCAGCGTATACCACTGGGTGAAGCGTATTTGAGGTGGAGATGACGTATGCTTCTGCAAGCAGCATTGGGTCTGAATGATTGGATGTCGGGCTGCGGTGAACAAATGATACCTAGGCGACAGAGATTTGGTGCATTAAATTTGGTGAGATCTGACAAGTCCCAGAGCTCTTCTAACGTTCTCAGCCGGGGCGTATTCGTGTCATTTCTCAACAAGTGGGATGGGTAGTGAAGCACTGTTTCCCAACGCCTCGTCTCATCATAAAGAATCTTGAGTAGTCGAGGACTCGAATCCCTATCAGGACAGGTCTGAGACGGCAAATGGGTGTTCTATGCAAATGGTAAGAGGTAGATTGCCAGGCCAGGCGAGCCAAGACTGAAGTAAGGAAGAAAATAACTTCCTAAGTGGTTTGGGGAGTGGTCCAGGAAGCATGACCTTTATGCGCGACCAGATCTCTGGCATTGAGTGTGCAACATCTCGCCAATGGCAGCACACCCTAGTGAAGAGTAGGGGGGGGTCAACAAAGTTTGCTGACACAGTCTGGGCCGTCATTGATGACGAGTAAGAATATAGTCTGTAGAAGTTCTGCTGGCAGCCGATGAATAATAGCTGGGTATGTAGTCCGGGGCCGAGCCATGTCAGCCTGCAGATCGATACAAGACACGTCTGAACGAGCAAAGGATAATGCATTAACCGACGTTCTCGCAAGGCTTAATTCACATTCAGAATAGGAGATCAATCTCCTGAATCACACGTGACTACATATCCACTACCTATCAGTATGAACCACCCGTTTGCTTCAGATAAACTAGCACACCTCGGATTGTATTTTTTCAAGGCCAACGCAGGATCATGGCATAGCTTAAAATGTTTCAGAGGAACTCAATTCATGGACAACATCAAGGTGCGCGAGAGTTTTGACGGAGTAGCATAGTGCTGGGTGTGATGATGCATGACGGCATGAAATATGTGAAAAAAAGACTACACAGGACCTTCCGACGACAGCCTTACTCTGCGTCTACAACAGCGGTTTGAAGACCCTGGACGAGAATAGGTTGTTGTTGAGGACAGGAGAAATAGGAAGAATACACACCTTGAATGAAGTCACTACTACATGGCTGGCATATGTGTAAAGTTTCTCCTTTGCGCCCTCATCATCATTACGCTTGCCTGTCGAAAGGTCGTCAGCATTATAATAAAATTTAAAATACAGCACGTACGCTCAAGCTTTACTCTTATCCGGTGGGGGACGCTCTTGACACCCCGAGCCCACAATGCCTGGTTGAGTTTGGGGTCCAAGCGAACATCGGTTGTGCCCATCGACTTGCGCGCGAAATCGACGACGGATTTTACGGCCCAAGGGGCACGCTTTTTGAAGGAGCGGCCATGCACAAGTTTGTGCAGATGGATGGTGTATTCACGAGTTACAACGTCTTGAAGAGCGGAGCGCTTGCCGCCAGTCTATGATAAGATGTAAAGATCTATCACGGGTGACGGTCAACGTGCAACATACTTTACCGCTTTTTGTCCTGGCCTACAAAGGGATTGAATCATCTACTCGAAAGGTAGAAGGAAGATGTAAGCTTACCATGTCTTGAGGATGTATAGTGTGACGAGCTCGTCTAACTGGAACTGCAGATGTCGCACTGACTTTGGTTGTGTTTGGTTACTCAATAGTGATGACATAAGGTTTGAGTGGCTGAGGTGCTTGATAGTTTTTCGGTTATGGCCGAATCACGTGATATTTCCAACAATGGAGTGTGTGTAAATCGAGCGCTAAAAATACTGATGTAGGATAAAGCATTATGCATCCTGTCTGGATTTACATGTTCCTTTGTTCTCCTTGTCTGTTTTGTTGTCATGTACATTATCTGTAACTTTTTATAAGGTCTCTTCGAATTCTCCTTGTTCACCAGGTCTTCTTCCTTCACACTCTTTCACCCAATTCACAATGCGCTTTGCTGTCGTCGTTCTTGCTCTCTCCTTTGCTGTTTCGTCCGCGTTTGCGGCATTGGTTACACGTCAAAGCATGCCCAGTATGCATTATCTCTTTGTCATCTTACCATGGTATCTGATAGCTTTTCGTCATCAGATTGTGCTGTTCCGTGTCTGACAAATGCTGACTTTGGCAACTGTTCTGAAACCGACGACAGCTGTCTTTGCCATAGCCAGGCTTTCATCAACAGCACCACGACCTGTATCCAGGCATCATGCACGGGGTCTGACCTCGCAAATGCCGAAGCAGCTTCCCAATCGCTTTGTGCTGCAGTGGTATGTTGTAGATATCCTTGTTTTTTTGAATGTGTGCTAAAGTTTATAATGCAGGGCGTCACATTGACCACTAGCAGCGCTACTGCATCGGCTACCCCATCATCCAATGGTACCGTTGCAGCCAAGCCCTCGTCAGTCTTTCTTTCATTTTATTTTCCTATGATTAAAAACTCAACGAAATTCAGGTCCTCCAACGCTGCATCATCGCATAGTCTTAACATACTCACTGGTGCGGCGGCATTTGCCATCCTCGCGGCATCATTATAAATCCGTCATTTCACTGTCATTATCTTTCGCATTCTTTTTGCGCATTGGGACTTGATAATCCTGGTCACCGCATTTCGAAGGCTGACGTTGAGCATTAAACTCACGATTACCTGATTGATTCTTGCATACGGTTCGATTGGAGGAGGGATTTATGGGGCTATATAGCTATCTACGTAGTTAAACTCTGTCTTTGAGGGTTTGGGGCTGGTAATTGGACGCCATGTTAGGGAATTTATTTAATTTATGCGCGCAAGCGCCCAGTCTTACTCGCCTCCGACTCAATTTGAAGTTGAGCTTGCGTACTTCAGACCGTCATCACCCACCAAGCTCCAAGGCTGGCCTTCTTCTGCAGATCACAAGAAATTGTCGCCAAGCCTACGCCCCTTTTCATAGACGATTGACTCGAATTGAGCCTTTTCAAGTTGATCTGTGCACTGGGTCTAATATTCTTCACCGTGTACCTCCTACGTCCACTGGCATGCAACAAAACACATTTTGGCTACAGTTAAAACGAGTGCCCACTCCTTTGGCACTCGTAGTTGGGTTGTTACTAGGCTTGCTAATTGGCAAGACACTTCCAACCAGCGTATGTCTATATACTTTGACCGTCTCACTGCTATAACGACGTGTGATTGTTTTGTAGCTCTTGTCAACTGGCGGGAACAACCCAATATTCGTGTCTCGCTTGTCTGCTCGCAAACAAATAACCCTTCCCAGCATCGATCAGCGCCGTCGTGTCCTAGACCTGCTCTCCACGTTGACTCCTCATCATACCACAGAATGTACACGAAATTCCCAGCCGCTTTACGTTCAACAGGTCCGAGACCGTTACGACTCTCTCATCGGACACGCAACACCCTCTAAATCCACCTGGTTCTCTTCCTGGGGGCTTTCCGACTCCCAACACGTACATAACGTTCCAGAAAAAGAGCACAAATATTTTTTCGCCATTAACTTGTACAACTCCTTCGATATCATTCCTGACTTATTTGCGACTCTTTTTCGGGTCTCTGCCATTTTAGGGTACCATAATGTCTACGTCTCCATATACGAAAATGGATCGACGGACCAGACGAAGGCGCTGCTACGGATATTCGACGCACTGACTCGTAGCGTAGGTCTGCGTGTCACCATTCGGACATCTACACGTACACGAGGTGCCTTCAACCATCGTATAGAATACCTTGCAGAGGTCCGCAACCAGGCATTTAACCCACTCCACGAGCTCCGTGACTCACATAACGAGTACTTTGATACCATCATATTTATGAACGATATTCTCCCATGCGTGGATGACTTACTTGAACTTATTTGGCAGAGTCGGCGGAATAATGCAGGTATAACTTGCGCTTCGGACTACATGTATCATCCAGGACTGGTAAGTCCCATTATTGCAATCACGGCCTGAGCTCATTCTTTGCTTTTGTGTATAGTCTTCCCCCGTGTTCTATGATAACTGGGTCGCTCGCGATATCAACGGAACAGCGCTGGAAAATGCCCCATTCGAAAACGTCTTTCATGATCCTTACTCCTCTGAGCGTTTCCAAATGCACCTTCCCATACAAGTGCAGTCGTGTTGGAATGGCATTGCGATCCTGGATCCTGCTCCATTTTATACTCCTCCATATATCAAATTCCGCATGGCTCGACTTATGGAAGAGGAGTGTTCTGCTTCAGAGTGTAGTTTGATCTGTAATGATTACTGGGAGGCTGGATATGGACGTATCTTGATGGTACCGCGGGTGAAGCTTGCGTATGATAGAGTATGTTTTTGACTGAATTGGATATCTGATGGATTGATTGATTTTTCTTGCAGAGAGTATTTGATATCATACATCCTTCAAGACGGAACCTCACTGCCATCCGGAATTATGTGCGTCTTGGGGGACTTCCGGACAATCCGCGGACAGATCCACAGGACAGGTCGTGGTTTGGTCCTCATGACCGTTTGTTCACGCCGGAGGAAAGTGAAGAGATCGAATTTATGCCCGGGCCTTCGCATGGTATGTATTACTCTTTATATTCTATCACTTGACTCACAAATCGTTCAGTATGGTGTTGGGGTTGGGACGGGGCAGGTGATATAGATGGTCCCGATGTAGATCCCATCTGGGAGCGCGTACCCGACCGTTCGCAGCATGAGGATTCTGTGAAGGTGAAACATCACAGGGAGATGAGCGAGTTATAATCGTTCGGACATGATATGGACATCTGGGTAGCTTAATTTGTTGATTGCGTCGAGTTTAATTGGTTTGCACGATGTATCCCTACGGAGGCATGTGCGCTAGAGACGTAAAACGATTCTGTGGAGTGCTTCTCCCCACGGCAGTTGGCTTGTTATCACCTTTCTTGACCTGAAACATTACCCATACTAAGATTAGCTATGTTAAGTCGTTACGATGAGTGATCCAGGCCAGGGGTAAGAATCACGGGTACCTTTACAATCACCTCATCTTCGGCGAGCAGGGCAATTCCAGTACTAGTTATTGCCCTTAGATAGACTAACCTGCTCGACATGTTATACAAACCAAAGCATGATCAAGGGCACTTGGCACAGTTGGTAGCGCGCACGCTTCGCACATCCTCTGGGTCTAGATTGCGTGAGGTCGTGGGTTCAACTCCCACAGTGTCCATTATTTTCTTTTTCATACCTAACAACCCTAAATGCGGAGTTAAGTACGAGTCGTTGACATCTTCCTCCGTATTTTGGCAGCTTTAACGGTATTTTTCTTTTTTGTCTCAACGATTTTATGCAACGACGCTCAGGCTCTGGGAAGGGTCTGGCACGCATCTCCCCTCCCAATCAGCGCCGATTGACGGCCATGGGCTCAGATTCTACTAAACACATTAACAGGTGGAATCAAAGGGTGCTAGGCATCACCCATAGAATATGGGCCATCATCCTCGGATTCGTCCTACTCATTGCGCTATCACGGTTTATATCCTTTTCAAACCATACGAACGCTGTGTCATTTACGACAGAGGGCCTCGTACCAAAGAATTACCTGCATGATGCGAACTACCTTATCGGCAATTCATCCGAGGCTGCGAACCCGTTTGACTTTTGTCCTGTATTTGGGCCCAAGGATGAGATTGCGAAGAAGTATGGAGTGGTACCGTTAGCGCAGAGTCGGTTGCATTTAGGGAGTGGGGGGAGGGTGCATCGGGTTATTCATAAAGCACTTTTGGGTCAACCTGTGACTATCAGTGTGCTTGGTGGATCTGGTGCGTGTTTGTTCTTTGTTTCGTAAAGGAACTCATCTCGATGATGCGGTTGTGTAGTGTCTGCATGTCATGCGGCAGGAGATGATCCGTTGTCTCCTAGTTGCTATCCTTCACGCTTTTTCCAGTGGTGGTCGAGCGTTTTCCCTCACCCGGCTTCAGAGCTTACCAATGGTGCCATGAGGCGAACAAACTCAGGGTACTTTGGATTTTGTAGCTCACATCATATCCCAGAGAACACCGACTTGGTGATACTCGAATTTGACGTCGACGATGAAGGGTAAGCACAGATTTGCAGCTGAAGTATTATGCAGTGTCTAAATTCTGCCAGTACTCGGTATGGGATGGAACATTTTGAGTTATTGGTTCGCTCGATATTGGATCGCCCTGAGCAACCTGCAGTCATCATTCTGGGGCATTTTAGCGCACAGACACACCTGGTATATGGATTTGCAGGACCTGATCATTGGCACAATATCGTCGCACAATTCTATGACGTGCCGCATATTAGGTATAATCTCATCACTTGACAAAAGAATATTGTCTGACGCCTATATAAAGCATTAAACCTATACTATATCCGTCTTACATGTCAAACCCTGACCTCATCAAACCTTACTTTGCGGATCCTATCCTTGCGACTCCGAAAGGCCATGAACTTCTCACCGACGTTCTTATATCGTACTTCCAATCTCAGATATGTGCCGCGTGGTCAACGGCTGGTGGCCACTCGTACGACGGCGTTCCTATCATGATGTCACAAGGTTACCTCCCAGGTGCAGATACGCATCTCTTCGGCGGCGTCGGCGCAAGGAAAGGTGCTGCAGTGCCTGAACCACCACGCCCGGTAGATGATGGTGCGGAAGCTGAGAAGAAACACGCACTAGCTCTTACAGAATCTCAGCTTGTGCCCATCTACCCCGACCTGCGAATTCCTCCTGTTCGAATTGATACACGTCCCAAACAGACGCGGCCATTCGAAGAAGTCGCACCGTTTTGCGCATCTGCTAATGACCTTGTAAATCCCGTACCCCCGTCGCTTTTCTACGGGTCTGGTTGGGCAGCAGCGCATCCCCCGGCAGGGTCCTCTCCTTTGCTTACGGCTGGATATTATTGGTATAGCTCGTTGCCTACGAGCAGGCTGCGCGTACCTATCAAAGTAGGCGCTGGAGATGTCGGGATTTATTTCTTGAAGGAGCCCGTGAGCCGGATTGGGGAGGGAAGTCAGATTGAATGTTGGGTAGATGATAATTTTGCAGGTGGCGTGATCATAGAAAATGCAGGAGGCATTAGTGACGGAGTGCCGACGTGAGTGTCTTATTTTATTTTCGTTTGTGTGCGGTCATTAATAGATCGTCAAGTCTTGAGATGATTGATCAATATGTCACGAGAGGATCGCACTACGTTGATTGTGTGCTACTTGGAGATGAGGGGCAAACTGTTCCTCCTTTCAAAATCATTGGCGTATTTGCGACGTAGGGCATCGTCACAAATGAGGCAAAATAATGGACATACCTATGGACGCTAACGTAGGTGGTAGCTATTAGTAATTAGTTATCACTATAGACCTCAAGATGATTGTACTATTGAATTGACAATCTGGTTGACGACTTTTCTTTATACTTATACAACTAAGGACATTACTACTGCCAAACTGCTTTGAATTCTTGTTCTAATATGACAGTGGGTGCCTATGTTCGAAGCCATGCCGTCTTCGCGATCTTCTTTAATCTCTTCTGTTCCTTGAACCGCTCCTGTAAAATTAAAATCAACACCCGATATGAACAGAATCGACATCTAGGATCTTACCAGGTCTTTCTTCGTCGGACGTTTTCTCTTCTTGCCATCTCCTTCAGCCTCAATCTCAGCTCTGTTGCGAGCCTCGACATCCCTCTCCCAAGCACCAACGTCAAAGTAGAACTCGCTCATGCGCTTAGCACGTTCATACTCTGACAAGTGAGTAGGATCGCGACTATCCGCCTTCGCAAAAGCGCCAGTCCTCGCATTAAACTTTGCGGTGTACATAAAATTGCTAGGAACACCAGACGAGGAAGCAAGCGACGGATCAAGATGGGCTAAGGATGGATCAATACCCTGCGCCATCGCGTTCGCTTGCAGCTCTGCGTAGTGAGAGTCTATCGTTGTGGAAGGGCCAGATTGGGAGGTGGAAGACGAGGAAGGTTCTGATTCAGAGGTAGCAGGTTGAAGGGGGTTTACCCAAGTCGTTTCTTTGGTTTCTGAGTTGTAGAAATAGTAGGTGTTGTGCTGAGGAGACCATATGGCTTGCCATGATCCCGCTGTTGGGAGGCAAGCATGAGCGGTTGTAGTATCCTGGTCTGTATCTGAAGGTTCAGCAGACTCCTCTGGGGAGGGTGACTCGCCAGTGGACTCGGGTGTCACCTCCGTGCGCTGCTCAACCTGCTCTTTATCTTCCTCCTCTGTAGGACTAGCTGAACGGGAAGTCGACATGAGAGTTGGAGATCAAAGTCAGGTGAGAGTTAATAACGTGATTATTATTTTTGGTGCGTTTAATTGTATGACAACTAAATTATTAAGAAAATTAATAAATAATCTTTTTGTCAGGTAACGCCATGACTGAACAGCACACTCATATTCCAATCATATGCTTACGCTCGGCACTAAAGCAGTCGTCCCAGCCGGGCTCACCCTGTTTGCTTCCGTTATCCTCCATGCCGACGCCGCCGCCACCATTGTCCCCTCTTCCTTCTTCGTTCCTTACTCTACCAGCATCAACATCGCGACTGCCACCTCACTCGTCCTCTTCAATGTCGCTCTCCCGGTCCCCGTCAGTCAAAATGCAGCAGAACGTGGCTCAATCTGTCGCGGGACAGGGTTACACGCCAAAAGTGTCGTTCGACACATTCGAAAATCCTGCTGCTTCCATGTTCTCATTCACACTGCACGTGCAATCAGATGGATACGCTAGGAACAGAGCGACGAGGGTATTTCTTTGTGCGTCAAGCCCAGATGAGAGCGGACGTTACGCCCTTGACTGGGCGCTAGAGAGCTTGGTGCAGGACGGGGACGAGTTGATTGTCTTCAGAGGCGTCGATCCAGAGGATTTAGGTAGGTGGCTGATACTATCCAGACCTCAGGGAATGTTGAGTCGCAACTTAGAGAAGGATCATGAAGTCGTTCGAGAAGAAGCCCGCGAACTTATGCGCCAGATTCAAGAGAAATGTATCGAGTACGATCCAGAGCGGAAGGTAGGTGGTCGCTACCATTACGGCATATTTTCTCATTGTGTTTGTTGTAGCTTTCCATCATCGTCGAGCTTATTGCTGGCAAAGTCACTACAACCCTCGAGCGGTTAATTGCTCTGTACCGCCCAGACTCAATCGTGGTGGGTACGAGAGGCCAGCGCGGTATGATGCAAGCATGGGGTGCGGCGTTCGGCGCGCCAGGTGTGGGTAGCGTGTCAAAGTATTGCCTCTCGAATTCCCCCGTGCCCATCATCGTTGTTCGCCCCGAGAGAAAGGTCAGGAAAGTACTTGCCAAGAGACGAGCTGATCCAAAGAGAGGCACCCATTTTGACGAGTAAGCAGGCCTTTACATGCTGTGATGCGCCCGCTCATGCGATCCATCGAATTGCAGGCTTACGAGGGCGAAGACGCAGAATATACAGAGCATTCCCATGTCTCCCTCTGTCACACGAGCGTGATAGATTTCATTTGCCTGTCTTTCTGCAACTGTTGTACGCATTGACTCTGTACCCATAGTCACCCTGTATTTTTAAAGTTTGAATGGAAGTCTGCCTTCTGCTCAACGTCTAGCTCAACTCCATTTACCATAGGGGAAGGAAGCTATTTAAGTGATATTTAGTAACTAACATGATAGCAGCGCCATTCACCGAAGGTTACTGACGTCTTGACACAAAGCAGGACTACAATTCTAGTGCGCACAAGGTAAGCAAAATTTGCCGTAGCCATTCTGTGAGTAAATAACATCCCGCGCGCTATCTATGTATAGGAATGAACTGCGACGTGCGTAACAAATGCGTAAAAGTACTTCGCTACGGGGATATGCCTATTACGATCCCGAAATTCTATCGTCCTGTTGGGATGTATTCCATTGATTGACCATACAATTCAGATCATCGTACAGGCTCTGCACATGGGGTATTGCAGCGTCAACATTGACCCGTGTTAGACCATCATTCACAAGGATGTCTTGTCTCCTCTGCAATTTAGCCAAAGCACGATTCACCTTTTCAGCGAGCATTGCTAACCATGAACTCGTAACACCATCACACGAGAGTGTCAAATTCAGCCTCGTCGCTGTCACGAGGGCTGGTAGTCCATTGACGTAGTCGTCATGCCCTGCGCGTCGAACTGTGTCCCAGGTTCGTGTGATGAGTAGCCGCCACCTCTCCTCAGCAGGACTGAAAGGAAGATCATTGCCCAAGGACTTGATGCGCCCGAAGATCACAAGAAGGAAGAATCCGATTTCCGAATAGCGCTGGAGACGGACTCCGTCAACTAAAGAAATACACCGGTCGAGATGGCCATCACGGGTCAGACGTTGATACCATTCGTCGTTCGCTGTCAGGGTGTATATGAGGCGAATGTAGCAAAAGTCTCGATCTTCGTGGAAAGAGGTATTGTGGATCGCCTGGTCAACATTTGGACGTACGGCAGTTAAAAGCGCGCGGGAGAGCTCGTCCAGGAATTGTGCCTCGATGCCCTCCGGCATCGAAGAACTGGTTATAGAAGCTAGTTCTTCTCGAGCCTCAAAAACAGCTCTAAGTGCAGTATGCCGGACTCGGGGAGGATTAGAGCCCATATAGTTAATAAGCAAGTTGATGAAGGACCGTCGTTTAGTAGGGCTCCCTAGTCCCTGCATGGCGCTCAGCGCAAGCAAAGCATCACCTCTGGTTTCGTCGGCTGTGTTTGGGTCACCCGCCAAATCGATGAGCCAATCAAAGTCTTCAAAGTTGCGCTTATCGTTGCTGTGGCACCAGTGCAGATCACCATTCCAAATTGAGTTTTTATCGTCTGGACGTGAAAGTTGGCAGGACCGTCCGTGGACGACCATTGTTCTAAGAGCAGTGCGTGTATCAGCCCGATACTTCTGCCGAGCCTCTCCTTCGTTTGAATCCTTGATCTGACTGTATGCGTCACGTCCAGCCATGAATGCATCGCGAATGAAATGACTGCGGGTTGACAGAAATTTATCATCATGATCAAACTCCAGAAGTTTCTTGTTGATTTTCACCGACTGAATGCAAAGATGGGCCATAGATCTGCGATATTTTACGCGTAGCTCGTCCTTATCACGACATGCAATGAAACTATCACGTAAACGTGCGAAGGCTGCTGAAGCATCAAGCTTCGGGGGCCATTGCACGTAAGGTATCATTGCAGTTGCAGCCTCGACGAATTCCGGGTTCGTCGATGTCTCTAGTATCCAGCGAATGGCGGATGATTTGGCGAATATGTTACGAGTGAATGCGAATTTGTCTGGGAGAATTTTTTGGCAGATAGCTACAAATAGATCCGATCCAGGTGTCTGGAAAGGACTATCCGGACGTAATGCCGACACGAGAACAGTGCCCGCGTAGAATAGAATGCCAAAAGCTGTGCTGGAGATGATGACGCTGGATATTGTGGTTTGCTCGGCCCACATGTTGGCGCTTAGCGAGAGGCCGAAGAGCAGGAGCGATATCTGGAGCAGTACCAGAAATGCCCGCAAGATTGTCTGCAGGAAGAAATATTCCACGCCGTCCAGCTTCATCTGCCTCTCTATGCCGCGCTCTTCGAGAGTCCCTCTTCCTTGAGCCGCCTTGTAAGAGTGAAGCCATTGTTTGCCCAAGACAGCCCCGAACGCGGCCAAGACGCTAAATGCGAGGCTAGCATAAGCAAGTGTTTGCATCCAGACCATCGAGGAGGGAACTCCCGTAGATGAGGAAAGAGCGCTGATGTCAGGTACGGAATTTGTGCCATTTACAGCTATCTGAATCAGCTGGAGGAGGAGGGCATTGGTAGTGTCTCCTGGATTGGGCTGCATCCCGACGATGAAGGTAGAGTTGACAGCTGAGAACAGACCAGCCTAATACGCCAGTGAGAGTTGCATCGAGAGACGTAGAAAAAAACGAACAAAAGTCAGAATAATGCCCATATCGTCATTGGCCCGAGCGAGGAAGTCGTTGTCATACTCGGTCGAAACTTTCTTGTACGTCGCCCAAAACTTTGAACCATCATCCTTCCCGCGTTCTTCTGCAATAGTCGATCCTTTGAGGACATCGAGAATCTGCCCTAGCGTGTCTGACCTTTGAGAAAAATATGGTTAGTGGATGTCAATCGTACCGTACTGACGAGTTGACATTCACATATTCTTAGCAAGACTTGCTTCGATGGACATCATAGGATTCCCATTCGCATTATTCGGCTCGACTTCATCCCGGATCTGTTCCAGGGTGCTTGACCTTTGAGACAATGGGGTCAGGTGTTAAGTGTACAACACGGGTTGGTTGATATTTACATATTCTTAGCCAGGCCTCCTTCAATAGACACCACATGTTCCTCGATCACTGTATTCGCACCGGTCAAATTCCTGTGTGTCCATGAATATTGTGATCAACTCGGCCTGACTTACCACTTACTCGTTGGTCGGGAAGTTGGTATTGGCAGGTGCGGGACTGGATCGTGGTGATCCGTTTTGCATTTTTTGTGCGATAGTGGACATAGAGGTGGGAAGAGCGCGGGGAGGGAAGGGAGGAAGTAGACAGTTTCGGCGCTACTGCCAACGTTCTTACAAAATTGACGAGTGAACTTTCTACACACAGGTCAAAGAAGCATGTTCTTGAACGATTTGCGGGCGGCCCCAGTCCTGTAGAATAGCGAAGTAACTTTTGTTTCACCTGTGACTACTTGCATATAGTAGTACTAGTCAGTTAACGATTAATGATTATTAATTGGCTGGCTACACTACAAATGTAACTCAAGTACTAACATACATATCCGAGTCCATCTCATGAATCATTCATTAATCAGGTGCCAATCTATACATAGGGATGAACTCTGTGACGTGTAAAAGAACTACGCAACGGATGTCTTTCACAATCCCGAGGCTCCATCGTCTCTTTGCGAGATGTTCCGTTGCTCGACCATATGACTCAGCTCGTTATACAGGTCCTGCATAAAAGATAGTGCAACATCAATTGCAGCCTGAGCTATGCCATTATTTACATGGTCCGCTTGGTTCTGCTGCAAACTGACCAAAGCCATATGCACATCTACAGCGAGATTTGCGAACCATTCCCACGGAACGCGGTGATCCGAAGCAGTCAAATTCAGCATGGTCGCCGTCACAAGGGCTGGTATTCCATCGACGACTCGGATGTCGTAGGCTATGGAATATTTCACGTAGTCCCATACATTTTCGATGAGTAGCCGCCACCTCTCCTCGGCAGGGCTGAAAGGAAGATCTTTACCCGAGGACTTGATACGCCCGAAGACCACAAGAAGGTAGGCTGCAGCATCCAAATGATGACAATTTTGATATTCATCAACTAGGGAAATGCACCAATCGAGATGGCCATCGCGGGTCAGACGTTGACACCACTCGTCGTTCTTTGAAAGGGCACAGATGATGCGGATATAGCAAGAGTCCCGATCAAGGTGGAAAGAGGCGTCGGGTCCACTGTCGTAGATTGTCTGGTCGCCATTTGGACGTACGGCAGTTAAAAGAGCGCGAGAAAGCTCATTCAGGAGTTGTACGTTGATACCCTGTGGCATCGAGGCACTGGTTATAGAAGCTAGTTCTTCTCGAGCTTCGCAAACGGCTCTAAGCGCGGTATGCCGGACTCGGGGAGGTCTGGTAGAGCGCATACAACGCATAAGCGAGTTGATGTAGGGCCGTCGCTTGTGAGGGCTCCCTAGTCCCTGCATGGCGCTCAGCACAAGCAGGGCATCACCTTTTGTCTCATCGTCTCTGTGATGCTCTGCATCAACAGCCAGGTAATCAATGAGCCAATCAAATTCTTGACAGCTGGGTGCGCGCCCGTCGCTGTCATACCATTGCAGATCACCAGTCCAAATCAAGTCTTCATCATCCGGACGCGAAAGTTGATTGTCCAGTCCGTGGACAACAATTGTTCTCAGAGCAGTGCGTGTGTCAGCCCAATATTTTCGTTGAGCGTCTGCTTCCATTAGCGGTGTATTCTTGAGCTGACCGTAGGCGGCACAACCAAGCATGAACGCATCGTGCATGAAACGATTTTGGGTTTCCAGAAACTTATCATCCCCAAAAAACGACAGAAGTTTCCGATCAATTTCCATCGACTGGATGCAAAGATGAGCCATGATTTTGCCATACTTTACATATAGCTCCTCCCTGTCACAACACGCCATGAAATTATCACGTAAACGTGCGAAGGCTGCTGAAGCATCAAACTTCGGGGTCCATTGCACAGAAGGTATCATTATAGCTGCAGCTTCGACAATTTCAGGGTTCGTCGATGTCTCCAATATCCAACGAATGGCAGATGATTTGGCGAACATGCGACGAGTCGATGTGGATTTGTCTGGAAGGCATTTTCGGCAGATGGCTGCAATCAGCTCTGAAACTGGTGTCCGGAAAGGACTATCCGGACGTAGCACTGAGACGAGGATAGTACCCATGTAGAAGAGAATGCCGAAAGCTGTAGTGCAGATGATGATGCTGGATATCGTGGTTTGCTTGGCCCACATGTTGGCGCTTAGTGAGAGGCCAAAGAGCAGGAGCGACATCTGGAGTAGCATCAGGAATGCCTGCAAGACGGCCTGCAGGTGGAAATATTTTACTCCATCTAGCTTCATCTGCCTCTCTATGCCACGCTCTTCGAGAGCTCGTCCTCGCACTGACTTGTAAGAGTTCAGCCATTGTTTGCCCATGACAGCTCCGAATGCGGCCAAGACGCTAAATGCAAGGCTAGCGTAGGCAAGTGTTTGCATCCAGACAGTGGAAGAGGAGAATCCCGTAGATGGCGAGAGAGTGCCGATGTCAGGTACGGAATTTGGGCCATTAACAGTGATCCGAATCAGATGAAGGAGGAGGACATTGGTAGTATCTCCTGGATTAGGCTGCATCCCAACAATGAAGGTGGAATTGACAGCTGAGAATAGACCAGCCTAATACGCCTGTGAGGGTTGCATCGGGAGACGTGGAAAGAAACGAACAAAAGTCAGAATAATGCCCATATCGTCATTAGCCCGATCGAGGAAGTCGTTGTCGTACTCAGTCGAAGCTTTCTTGTACGTTGCCCAAAACTTTGAATTGGCATCTATTCCACGTTCCTCTGCGATAGTCGATCCTTTGAGGACATCGAGAATCTGCCCCAGCGTGTCCGAGCTTTGAGAAAATATGGTTAGACGTCAAGTGTGGCGTGCTGATAAATTGACATTCACATATTCTTAGCAAGGCTTCCCTCGATAGACACCAGGGGATTCTCATTCGTGTTATTTGACCTGAGTTCATTCCGGATTTGCTCCGGGGTGTTTGACCTTTGAAACAATAGAGTCAAACGTCAAGTATGTGATGTTGATTAGTTGGTATTCACATATTCTTGACAAGGTCGGCCTCGATTACATTCCTATATGTTCATGAGTGTTATGGACAACTGAGTCTAGCTTGCTACTCACTCGTTGATCAGGAGGTCGGCGCCCATAGGTGGAGGACTGGGTCGTGATGATGCGCTTGCCATGGCTTGAGATGGGAGGGACATAGGAAAATGGGAAGGGAAAAAATATATACTTACTTGGCTCTGCACTGCATCAAACAAGCATGTTCTTTTCGGACGCGAACTTAACCCTGTGGCCGGTTGTGAAGGCACACGAACCTGAGTCAGGCGCTGCAGAATCATAAGTCCTCGAGGTGGCAGGCATTTGAAATCTGCCGAGACGCTCATATTGAGGGATGCGTTTACCACACCATTCTTGATTTTTGACAGCAGGCAGAAGCAGTAGATCAGCAACTGGAGGGAGCAAGGGAGAAATAGTGACCATATGACTTTGCTTAGTCGCGTCAATTTTGGCAGAGTCTTATCTTGTGCCAATTTGAAAGCCTGCTGCATATACATGCGATGGTCCCGGGACAGTGGGATGA
Source organism: Suillus decipiens (assembly GCA_016695475.1). NCBI lineage: Eukaryota > Fungi > Basidiomycota > Agaricomycetes > Boletales > Suillaceae > Suillus > Suillus decipiens. The sequence goes on along the minus strand of MU172923.1, from coordinate 184,973 downwards.
TGTCCTATAGAACAAGTATATTTGAGGGAGAATTATATCTGTGCTGTCTTCCGAAGTATAATGATGAGTGCACGGATATTGTCCGTCAAATATTGACTGCCAAGTGGCAGGCCGCCACCAAACCTGACGATCTTCAGAAATGCAAGCACGATGCTTCATTATCGATTGGGAGCCGCAACCAAGTTACCAGACTTGCCGAAGCTGGTTCGATCCACCCCCACCTCTCGAGGTGTGTACCAAGGCCTCACGAATGCAGGGAGTACGCAATGAGGTTTACATAAGTCACATCATAGACGTTGCCAAGGTGGACACCAATAAAATATTATCATTTGTTTTGTTGTCTGTTGTTGTACTAAGTACGTAACTAAGCAGTGCCTTCAAGCTTCATACTATCACGGTCACTGTCGTACTACTTGGTATACGCGTCATTAGTCTAGTAACTCTAGAGTATCCATTCAAATTGTACCACCCGGATTCAGTTGTGTTGGATTGGAGAGACCAGTTTGCGCTGTCCGGTGTCCAACGGTATACCAGGTTGTAAGGATCGCTCGGACCACGACTTCAAACCAAGAATGTTCGAGACCGTCTACATGCTATGCAACTCTCGTTATTCTGTCACTCATTCAAATTTTTATACCCCTTTTTTCTACATTCTATTCTACCCTGTCAGGTGCAACGCCACTTCCTTGTGCCTCCGTTTTCACATAATCATTCGGCCTATCCGTCACCGAGGACCCTTACCGTTCCGCAGTATAAGTAGCTCATGTATAGTCCCTATTCAAGGGAGACGAGCGAATTCTATACTAGATTCCCCGCTTAAAATCACCTCAGAAAGTCCTTGAAACGTCTCGTCTTGTAACTCGTCTCGAAAATCTTGGCCTACTCGTATCCTAACTGCGTCGATCCGTTCCTTGTCGCTATCACCTTTTACTTATCCCGTACCTCTCTCGTTCTATTCGCTTTCGCTTTCGAACTCATTTATATTTTGACACGCTATCCACACCTTGTAAGGCTGTGTATGAGACTCATACCCAGCCTTACAAGGTGCGGGCAGCGTGTCAAAATATCACCTTTCGAGCTCTCCAGTGCCCGTCGTCGTTTGTCGGGGCCCAGACTCCGAAGAGAAAGGTCAGGAAAGTACTTGCCAAAAGACGAACTGATCCAAAGAGAGGCACCCACTCATACGCTATGATGCGCTCACTCATGCGATGTCTCAAATCGAAGGCTTACTAGGACAAAGATGCAGAATATACAGAGCAAGTCTTCCTCTGTCGCGCGAGCGTATTGGTTCTCATTTGTTTGTTTTCTGCTACAGTTATACTCATCGACTCTGTACCTGGCATAGTCACCTTGTGTTTCCAAACCTGAATGGAAGTCTGCCTTCTGCTCAACATGTGATTAAAGAAGCTATCTAACTGATCCTCAGTACCTAGCCTGATAGCAGTGCCAAAACGCTAGTCGCTGACTTGACAGATAAAACAGAACTACAATTGCGATGAACACAAGGCAAGTAAAAAAGTTGTTGCAATCATTCCATGAGAACTAGACGCTGATCTAAGCATAGGAACGAACTACGATGTGCATAACAGATCCGTAAAATATCTCGCTACTAATACTCTCCTTAGTATCCGGAAGTTCCACCGTCCCTTTGCGGAGTGTTCAGTCAAGTGCGTTGAGAGCGATCTGAAATCCAAGGTATGTGATCGTCATGTCAACAGTTCTCATTGCGTATATCGTAACTATCCATTATCATCGAGCTTGTTGCCAGCAAAGTCCATACAATGTTTGAGTGTTTAATTCCTCTGTACCGCCCAGACTCAATCGTAGTGAACACAAGGCCAGCACGACGTAATGCCAGTTCGGGGTGCAATGTTCGGTTTGCTGAGTGAGCAGCGTGTTCAAAGTATCGTCTCTCGAATTCTCCGCTGCCCGTCATCGTTTGTATCAAGATACGTTCTTGATATGCATCTATCTTTACATACTTATCATGAATGCTTATCATACACGTTTCATCCACCTTCTTATTTTCGTTCTCCGTTCAAACGATTCCTTAATATTCAGCGTCCATAGGATTCCTTTCCCTCAGTCTTTCCAACCAAGACTGAGGTGAGCTACTTACTACGACTCGAAGTTCATACTTAGCACTAATGATGTATAGTTCTTTCTCTCTCGTTTCTAGGTATGAACCTGTCATAGTATATATAGTCTTTCCAACTAAGACTGAGTTCTTTCTCTCTTGTTTCTAGTTCGAACGTCTTCGTTCCTTCACAGTTTGCCCTGGAAGAAAGGCCAAGAAAGTACTTGAGGATACAATGAACTTCAAGTTCCTTGCACATCAGGAAATCATGAGATCACTTTTGACCCACTTATGTACCACTTTTCACACGACATAGCGAGCACCGTCACACAAAGTCAAAAAAGTAGAACCGACTTTTTTCAGTAGATCTCACTACTCAAATTCTACTTATTCCCAACTTTTTCACACTTATTTTTTGTGGGACGGATTGAAAAAAGCACGATACTGAGCATTAAAAGTTGACCACGTCAAAAAAAGGAGTCCAAAAGCATGAAAAGCAACTAAAAAGTAGTCCAGAAGAATGTAGGAAGCTCGCTGGATGTGTAAATTTGTAGGTACTAATATGGCTTAAATGATTGGAGTGGGGGCAGGGGGATTGCAGCGGGGATGTATCAGTGTGTAAATTGTACTGGGTAAGCGCAGAGAGCATGGAATGGAGCAAACAGCCAATATTCTGCCGATGTCAGATAAGTTAGTAGTGGTAGAGCACGCGATGAGAGAAAAATACATACAAAGCAGGGCATGCCCACCCTTGGGTTTCAGGTCCTCAGCAGGAGCATCCTTGAGCTTCTGGATTGCCTCCTGGCGCTGCCGCACCATGGCGATGGTGTCTATTGTATATTTCAGCCCCCGCCTTGCGAGCGATTGGTAATATTCAGTTGTTGCCAATCCACAATTTGCCTCTGAAAATGCCGGCATGCCAACATCTTTGTTACTGAATTTATTGCGTTTTGAAGGCATTCTGTGAGACTTAGTACTGCCCTTCACACTGCTGGCAACTATGCTTTGGTCATCATCGAGAGCCTTGGACTTTGCAACAAAGTTGAGAGCACGTTCGAGCTATGAAAATGAATGATAGTCAGAGTTAGAATATTTTAATAGGACCTACTGAGGCAGCACATGCTGCAATCACGGCCTGCATACCCTTCAATTGCAGATCATCCATGTTGATTGCAGGCATGTCGAGGAACCCAGCAATTACATTGAGATGAGTAGCCTCGATCATTTCCAACATAAATTCAGACCGGTAAATCTGACCTGGGTCGTGAACCTCTGGATCCTCGTAGAGGAAGGCCCACTCCTTAAGAAGTTCGGCTGCCAGTGTCTGTTCAAATTTAGCGTCCTCATCCTTGTCCTCATTATCTTTTGAGGTAGCAAGAAAATTTGCAACAAGGGCGATAGGCGTCGATCCGAAATTACTGCACCAGGAGCAAATGCGCTGATTGACCTTTAATCAGAGATGGGTCATAGTTAGGAATATTAGTCTGAAGGTAAGAAATAGAAGACTTACCAGACCAATGATAGGGCCTCGCAGTTGAATGTTATGACTCATTCCTGGATAAGCAACATCAAAGATAGCCTGGAGTGCTGGGAGTAGTTTCTCGGTCTCAATGGATCAGAAATTAGGCTGAGCACCTGCCCACAGAAAGACAGTGGGGATAAAAAACCTTCGCCATATACCATCCTCCAGCATAAGTGGGGGAAGATCAGTGTTTCTCCACTGGTTTCCGCTTTTCGGCTTCGTCATCATGTCAGCGGACATCACACTGGGCTCAGGTGATACCGGAGCATCCATAATCTTGGAAGCTGGCTCCAACTGTTACAATCGTTGTACGCCCCTATTCATTTTCTCTGTCGTTGCTTATGTCACTATTACCTTAATGGTTGTATTCTTACACGATCACATGATCGCCTCACTTCTCTCACAGTCACTTGACTGTACGTTCTATTCTGTTCTCTTTCGTTCTATGACTGGGTTTTACCTGGAACATCCTTCGCTAGAGCCTCTCAACTCTAGTCATCATTGTGAAGCTAGCTTCTAAGTCTTAGCACTCCTAAGCCTTAGTCTGAACCTAGTTATATTCGACTTAGCCAGTTTCATACTGCCTCCCTGTATGAAACCGTCTGCGTCATCTGACAACGTCGTAGTCTTTTCTACGTAAAGCGTTGATACGTTAACGACCGCTGTTCTCTTTTGAACCGTCGTTCAATGAGCCCATCCCAGTCGTAACAAAAGATTAAAGTCTTTCGCACGCCACACATCTGTGGCGCCACGTCATCAGAACCCCCCGACACCGAAGTCAGCCAGAACCGTCACGAAATGGAACCTGACTCTGCCACGACGCAGCCCAGACCAAAGCTAGACCACACGTACTAGTACCGCCGATACTGAAGACATCATGTCCGGATCATCCACCGTAAAGATAACCACACCCGAACTCAAGGCAGGACTGCCCGTACAATTCGACGGGAGTCCCTCTGATGCCAAGAGATGGTTATACTCTGTGAAAACCTACCTTTCCATCAACGATGTCTATTACGACACAGACCAGAAGAAGATCGCTACCGCCCTTGCGTATATGCAGGAAGGAACAGCAGGAGCTTGGGCGATGAACTTTTATGCCAAGATCTTCGAAGCAGGAGAAGCATGGGGAAAGTGGGACGATTTTGAGAAGACCTTTAAGGCATCGTTCTTCACTGCCGACGCAAAGGTCAATGCCATGACCAAGATAGGACGCATCAAGCATACCAGTAGCCTTACGGACTACATTGCAGAATTCCATACCCTTATGGCCGAATCAGCCCTCAAGGAGAGCACCGCTCTCATTTACTTCTTTGAGCAAGGGTTGAAGCCCGGTCTCCAGCACGCCATCTGCCAGATGGAAACCGTCCCCATAACCATCGAATCCTATATCTCCGCTGCGATCATCCAGAACTCCAACTGGGAGAGATACACCGCTGTAAGGAAAGGAGAAGGAAATGGGAAGAAGAAGAATGGAAGCAAGTACGTTTCCACTTCCAGGAGAGACCCCAACACCATGGAGGTTGATCGCCTTACCGACGCGGACTGCCGCGAATATATGAAGAAGGGCCAGTGCTTCAACTGCGCTCAGACGGGCCACCGTGCCAATAGGTGCCCGAAGAAGAAGGTCCCTGTTAGGAAGCAGGAGATCAAAGAAGAAGATACCGAGATGGAGGTAGAAGAAGCCAGAAGACTCGCTGAGGATTTTTAATTTGGGAAGCTAGCTCGTCGACGATAGACTTCCCCACTAGGCCATTACGACTTGTACGCAAAGTAGGAGAAAGGAAAGAAATGCGCATCCCCATTACCCTTTACTCCCGAGTCCATAAAGACCCAGTCGACACCACAGCAGTCATCGATTCTGGAGCAGCTGGAACATTCATCTCCGATCAGTTCGTCCGCAACCATCGTATCAAGACTCATCCGTTAAAGAAACCCTTCGCCATCACCACAGCCGACGGTAGCTATTCTAGAGGAGGGCTCATTTCCAGATACTGCATGCTCCACGTCAAGGTTGATGAGCGTGTCATGTTCGGAAAATTTAACATCACACGGTTAGGACGATGAGACCAAATCCTCCTCGGTATCCCCTGGCTAAAAGCCATGAATCCCACCATTGATTGGGCAGCAGAAACAGTTAAGCTCCCAGCAACTGCATGATCGGCGGAGGTCGAGAAGAGCATCGATGATGCCAGAAAGGGGAATAAACTTAAACCCTTCTTCCGCCCCGATACGACATCCAAATGGGCCCAATCGAGGCTTAGGAAAGCCAGCCCTGTAACCGAACACCCCCCTTTAAAGGGTGTAGAAGAACCGCAACCCATGATGGTTGATGAAATGCCAAGAGGGATCCCCCTACCAAGACAGGAGGAGGTATCGAGACCAAGATCACCGATGGAGGAGGACATAAAGCCCACACCGCCTAAACCAAGGGTCATCCTATCCCCGAGACCGATATCGCCCATAGCGAGGCCAAAGAAGAGGGTGACGGAGCTAGAAGAATCATTCCGTCCGAAGCCTGCTGTCCAAGAACAGAGGCCCGTAGAAGTACAGAAGAAGAATAAGAGGAAGGCGGAGCTAGAAGAATCATTCCACCCTGCGCCCGCTGTCAAAGAGCAGCGACTGATTGACGAACAAAAGAAAGGGAAGAGGAAGGCCGAATGTAGTATTAGCACCGAAAGACGAGAACCGATGCCTCCCCCCTTTGCTTCGATCGAAGAGATCCCCGATGAAGAAGCGACACTGGTACCACCACTACTACCCACCGAAGACGACGACCCTCCACCAGACTTTGATACGAAAGACGATGTCTGGATGGATACATTTGAAGAACCGGTCAGAAATGTCGCCGATTACCCTTTAGAAGAAGGAGAGTTCCTAGTGGAATACGCACTCAACGGTGAAACGGTCAGGATTATAGAAGACATCTCAATGGACACCCCCCTTACACGTGATGGCACTTCCTACGCTGAACAGCATGCAACCCCCCTTAAGTTCAGCAGCAAATCTCAGGAGTTTGCCACGGCCGAGAAGGAAGCCAAGAAGAAAAGCTTTGAAGAACTCGTACCAGCTTACCTTCACGACTTCACAGATGTATTCGCCAAAGACGGTCTCAACCACCTACCACCGGAACGACCTGGAACCGACCACCGTATCGAGACTAAACCTGGTTACGTCCCCAGGGTTTCAAAGATTTATCCGCTATCACCAAAGGAACGAGAAGCTGTAAAAGCCTTCATAGACGAGAACCTCGCCAAGGGATTTATCTCAGAATCTAAATCCCCACAAGCGAGCGGGTTCTTCTTTGTTGGAAAGAAGAGCAGAGACCTTAGACCTACGCAAGACTACCGGTACATTAACGAATGGACAATCAAGAACGCCTATCCCCTTCCACTACCAACTTCACTTATCGCCCGACTCCACCAAGCGAAGTATTTTACGAAGATGGATATTAGATCAGGATACAACAATATCCGGATTCACCCCGACGATAGATGGAAGGCAGCCTTTACGACGGAATTCGGGCTTTTCGAGCCGAACGTCATGTTCTTTGGATTATGTAATTCACCGGCAACATTTCAGGCGTATATGAACCGCACGTTTCAACAGGAGCTGAACGAAGGATGGCTTATCGTCTATATGGACGATCTCCTGATATTCTCCAATGACTTAGAAGAACATCGGAAGAGGACGCAGCGTATTCTCGAGAAGCTGAGAAAAGAAACACTGTTTTGTAAACCAGAGAAGTGCACCTTCGACGCCGAAGAAGTTGAGTACCTCGGTATGATCATTTGCCCAGGGCAGGTCACGTCAGATATAGAGAAGGTTGAGGGAATCAGAAAATGGGAAGTACCGAAGAATGTTTCAGAAGTCCGATCATTCTTAGGATTCTGCAACTTCTATCAATCATTTGTTCCCCATTACTCCGACATCACACGACCCCTGGTAGACCTGACAAAGAAAGACAGCAAGTTCGCTTGGACAGCCAAGGAACAGGACACTTTCGACGCGCTGAAACAGGCCTTTACTATGAAACCTGTGCTACGGAACCCAGATCCCACAAAGCAGTTTGCTATAGCCACCGATGCCTCCCTCGTAGCTACTGGGGGCATTCTCCTTCAGACCGATGAAAATGGTGTCTACCACCCCTGCGCTTACCTCTCGCAATCCTTGAACCCCACTGAGCGCAACTACCAGATCTTTGATAGAGAATTGCTCACGGTTATCAGAGCGCTCGCCGAATGGAGACACTACCTAGAAGGGAACCCACATCCAATCATCGTATTCACCGACCACAAGAACCTACTCTATTTCAACACGGCCCAGAAGTTGACACGTCATCAGGCCCATTGGCAGATGTTCTTATCTGAATACGATTTAGAACTTCATCACATGGCAGGGAGCAAGCTAGCAGCACCGGACACATTGTCGCGCCGATCCGATCACGGGACTGGCAAGGGTGACAACACAGATCAAATCCTGTTACCAGACTCTATGTTCGTACGATTATTAGACGTCGACCTTGCCGATACTCTATGGTCCTCAGACCCACTGGACGACCCAGTATTCAAAGTCGCCTCGGACGCCCTTGATGGCGTATGCCTTCCCCCGATGAAGTCAGCGCTGTCCGACTGGAAGATCGATAAAGACATCCTGTATTTCAAGGATCGTGCCTATATCCCACCGGCACACCGTCCCGAGATCCTTGCTAGGTACCACGATCACCCCACCGCAGGCCACCCCGGCTGTTTTAAAACCGAAGAACTGGTCAAACGGGAAGCTTGGTGGCCCGGTATGGGTTCCTACATCAGGAAGTATGTTGACGGCTGCGCCTTGTGCCAGCAGATGAAGGCGGATACTCACCCAGTGCGACCGCCCCTGACGCCGATCCCCTCCTCTGCGACATGCCCCTTTGCCCAGCTTTCCGTTGACCTGATCACTGACCTCCCTGTATCCGGCGGCTTTGACAGTATCATGGTCGTGGTAGACCATGGGCTTACGAAGGGGGTAATTATTACTCCATGCAACAAAACGATCACCTCAGAAGGAGTGGCGAAATTGTTTCTAAAACACGTCTATCGAAGATTCGGGTTACATGACAAAGTCATATCAGATAGAGGCCCGCAATTTCTATCCAGATTCTCGAAGGAGCTAGCAAGACTCCTAGAATACAACATCGCACCATCCACGGCGTATCACCCTCAGACGGATGGCCAGACCGAACACCTCAACCAAGAACTAGAGACATACCTCCGGATATACTGCCGGAACAACCCTGACGATTGGGTAGAGCACCTACCAATCGCAGAATTCGTGCACAATCACCGAAAGCACGACGCACGAAATGCATCGCCGTTCTTCTTGATGATGGGATATGAGCCATGCGCCATCCCACACCTAATCCCAGACTCCACTGTCCCGACCGTCGAAGAACGGGTTAGAACTCTACAGAAGATCAGAGAAGAAGCAATATCGTGTCATAACCTCGCCATGCAAAAGATGGCAGAACGATCATACGGGCAGAAGTATACCCCATGGAAAATAGGAGATAAGGTTTGGCTATCAGCAGAAAACCTACGCCTGAAGCTACCTTCGAAGAAGCTCGCCCCGAAGCGATATGGGCCATTCACGGTCATCGAAGCCCTATCGCCCATCACTTTCAAATTAGAGCTCCCAAAGCAGTGGAAGATTCATAACACGTTCCATGCTTCCCAGTTATCATCCTACAGCGAAAATAGCGTGCACGGCCCGAACTTCCTAGAACCAGCCCCTGACATCATCGAAGAAGAAGAGGAGTACGAAATAGAAGCGATATTGTCCCATAAAGGGAACGGCAAGCGCCGAAGATACCTGGTGACGTGGAAGGGATATTCGTCAGCAGACAACGAATGGCTACCCGAAGCAAACCTGGAGAATGCCGAGCGGATCTTGAAAGCATATAAAAAGCGACACAACTTGTGAAGTGGCCCTTCAACCCGAACCACTATCATCGTTCACTCTCAGTTGCCTTTTATCTAGTCTATATGCCTTCTGCTGTCTACATCCCATCGACCCCAGCTTCACCTAATGCCTCCACGTCAGAAATCACGGAATTGTCTATCTCCCAGTTCACCGACACCACCAACACCCTCGCCACCCCTGCCCGCCACCGTTTGCCAATCACTCACAATTACGCTCACCCCATCGCTGTCGTCACCACCCCCGCAGAAGATCATGCCTGCGACACCAACACAGAACGATTCACTCGCTACCTCGATGATCTCAAGGAATATACCTTCATCGAAGCAGTCCTCATGTGCGAAGAATACGCCATCGAGGTTGACAACATCGTCACCAGAAGAGATGCCTTCGCCGCATCTCTCGTCATCCATATCATCCGAAACGCCCTCCTCTTGGAGCAGTGGGCTAGATGGGTTGCCAAGCCTGAAGTCCATATCAGTATCATGCACTTACAGAAATGGATTAGGACTCATGCTTTACGTTTGCTGCCTCGTGGCTTTGAGGAAGACCTTAGAGAAGGGATACGAGTTGTTAACGAAAGAGCAGCAGGAGTTCTTAGACCACATAGCCCTGACGTGGCGGTCGAAGCAAGCCGCATTGCTCTCACAGATTCCATTTTCCCTGCAAATCCTCGTTCTACTATTAGCAACCTTGTGGGTCTGCTGGCCACAGTCCAAAGTGCTACCGAAACCACTTCCGCCATCGTCAGCAGCATCCAAGAAACCGTCGAAACCTCTCGCGAGGCATGAGACGCTATTGATGATATAGTTAACGTCCTACGAGACCAGATGCCGCCCTCTCCACCTCCCCGTACCGTGAACCCTATCAACACTCTTATAAGGGATCAGACTACACCGGTCGGCTACCACCGCTCTCGCACCCCATCCCCAGAGGTCGTAAAGACCTGGACCGAAGAGCACCCAGCTGGACTATACTCCCCAGCTCCGATATCGCCGAAACTCCCACCGGTTGTTGTAGAATTACCAGAATTCGTCCCCATAGCCACACTAGGGACCACGTCACCGTCGTCACGCAGCGAACTGATAGCCGCTGCCAAGAAAGAAGAAGAAGAAGTCCGGCCCATACCGGCACCTCAAGATAAGGGGAAGCGTCCCTTTCGAGCCGTCATCCCGCATAACACACACCCGATTAAGAAAACTAAAGCAGCGACAAAGAGACGCCGCTCGCAAAGTCAGGACCCTGCTTATGGTCATGTCGCTGTCGCCCCTCCTCTCCGCGCATCCACTTCCAACCCTGATGCGAATCGCACCTGCCGTCTTTGCAACGGTGTCGGTCATCGACACAAGAACTGCGAAGAATATCACTGTGTGTATCGCCACACCATCACCCCTGGACACTTGTCCATTTATTGTCCCATGTTGAAAGGGAAAGACGTTGGATTCCCCTATAAGGATTTTTGCCACCCCGACTTCTACTCCGCGCTCGCTGCCCTAGAGAAAGAAGAAGACGAGAAGTATGCACGTCACTGTCAGGAGCAGGACGAAGCTCATGCTGCCGAAAACGACTTCGACGAAGACGGCCATTTCGTCTGGTCTGACGATCCTGTCTACTGGGATAATCAAGATAATTGAAGTGAAGGATGGTACCTTCACCCTAAGTACGGGGGTAATGTTACAATCATTGTACGCCCCTATTCATTTTCTCTGTCGTTGCTTATGTCACTATTACCTTAACGGTTGTATTCTTACACGATCACATGATCACCTCACTTCTCTCACAGTCACTTGACTGTACGTTCTATTCTGTTCTCTTTCGTTCTATGACTGGGTTTTACCTGGAACATCCTTCGCTAGAGCCTCTCAACTCTAGTCATCATTGTGAAGCTAGCTTCTAAGTCTTAGCACTCCTAAGCCTTAGTCTGAACCTAGTTATATTCGACTTAGCCAGTTTCGTACTGCCTCCCTGTACGAAACCGTCTGCATCGTCTGACAACGTCGTAGTCTTTTCTATGTAAAGCGTTGATACGTTAATGACCGCTGTTCTCTTTTGAACCGTCGTTCAACGAGCCCATCCCAGTCGTAACACCAACTTGATTTTCTTGGGTGGGTTCGTGTTCTTGCAGACCGTTACACTAGTCTATTGCGCACCTCAGTATCAATATAATTAGATATTGAACTTGAAAAAAAAACCTACCTTTGAAGTGACCTGTGCTGGCTTAACCTCAGGAGGTGTGTCTGCATTATCCTTGTCAGCGGCATATGAGTCCTCATCAGATGAGGTAATCAAGTCAACTGCCTCGATTGGCCGCTTTGAGGATCTACCAGTGTGAGTTGACTGAGCCTGTTCTAGAGCAAATTGCACTATTTCAGCTTGTTGAGTGAAGGGTAATAAATTGAATGGCGTCGACACTGACAGTATTTCGGAACTGTTATCATCTGAACATTCGGCGGTCTCACCAGAGATTGCCACAACACTCTAAAATTGTCAATGCACATTGAACCATACCAGACTCAATGTTGTTGAATGCTTACCTGCATCCCCTCCCAGGCCTTCCCTTTTGTGTTCACCACAAGAGATGACAAGTGCTCTTTGAATTCATTTTCGTCATCTTCCTCATCATCGGTGTTGATCTCGATGTCTTTGTCTCCATCTTTGTCTGATGCAGGAATGTATGAAGTCTCGGATGAGTCTGTCAAAGAAAGAGGCGGATCTTGTGCGAGTGAGACTGTGGTTGCAACAGTTTTGCTTGATTTTGCTGACAAAATACCCAGAGAGTTGACAGAAACAGTTTCAGTGTGAATGCTGGGAACAGGAGAAGGTTTTGCGGCAGCCTTTGGCTCAGGTTCAAGGTGAGTGCGCCAATTATGAATCTTGCCTGTCAGGCTGTATTTCTTACTTCTGAGCCCCCAAGTAAGGGTCATAAAGCGAAGCGTAGACTCTGTGAGCATCAACAGCATTGTGGTGAGAAGATGGATTACTGACGGGTTAAGATTTCCTTTCTTGTCACTATCAGCTTGAACTAGATCACCACCAATAATCTGCCTTGTGGCCACACTTATTGCTTCTCGCAATACCATAGGTTTGACCTTCTTCTTCTTCTTTGTCTTGACTCCCTCATTTCCAGCCTCCTCCTTGCCATTGCCTCCACCCACACTATCAACTGGATGCTGACTGCCTGCGCCTTGAACTTTGACTTGTGCTGGAGGAATGGAAGGATGGTCTAAGGTGAGCTCATTAGTTTCATCTTGCTGACTTTCCTTCTTCTTTACTGGTCTAGCGCAAGGTTTTACCAGTTTTACCCTGCCGGTCACTTGAGCCACCTGCTCCACCTGCATGGCAGCCTCGATGCCTGCAATTCGATCAATTCCATGCTGCAGGGCAGCTTCCTTAGTGGCCTGGGCTTCAAGAGCATGGCCTTTGTCTTCTGCAACCTGGGCTTTGGTACGTCGCTTCCTTTGACCTTCAAGAACCACAAGTCCAGGGTGTCGAGTTGCATTTGCAGGGCATGTATGGCAAGGAGAAACAGGAGGTGCCATAGTGGTTATGAGAGGTGGGAAATAGCAGAAGAGAGCGTGGACCTCGATACTAAAAGGTAAGAGTCGCAAACTGCAAATTTCTAAGTACTAAACCTAAACAAACAACTCTTCATAACATAGTACTCAATACCTCACTATTTTCTAAGTCCGCCTATACTTCAACACAATGACAACAGGGTGTGGCTGCCAGAACTGCACTGGAGGTACCGGCTATCCTACTAATGAGCAGAGATCCAGAACTGGTACTAGCTTTCCTACCAACGAGCACCTTCCGCCAACTCCAAATACCATCAACTCAAGTAATAAGGTTAGTACTTGCCGTTCTTGCTTCTACCCCAGGCTAACCGCAGAGCAGAAATCCAGAACTGACACTAGCTATTCTACCAATGAGCACCCTCCACCAACGCCAAATACTATCAACTCAAGTATCAAGGTTAGCACTTGCTGTTCTTGCTTCTACCCCAGGCTAACCGCAGAGCAGAAATCCAGGACTGACACTAGTTATCCTACCAACGAGCACCCTCTGCCAACGCCAGGTTAGTACTTGTCATTGTTACTTCTACCCCAGGCTAACTACAGAGCAGAAATCCGGAACTGGTACTAGCCATCCTACCAACGAGCACCCGCCCCCACCTCCAAATTCCAACAACTCATGTCCCCGACTAGCTCACATGCAAGCCACCCAATCGGTCTTTGCATCCCTTGCACAAAGCCAGGATGCAACCGGTGGTTTAAGAATCGGTCAGGGTACACACAGCACATGAACACTAAGCACCCTGTATTTCTGCAACAATTTACATCGAGTCAGCCATCCAGGCCTTTTTCACCAAGTCCTGGGCCACCTGACACTATAGACTTCGGAGATGATGCAACCATGGACAACAGTGATCCTGCACAACAAATGGCTGAATTTTTTGGTACTGGTAACCAGCTGTACAGAAACTACCACCCTTTTTTGTCTGGTACGTTTTTTCTCATTCAATTTCTCTCAAATGATATCTTATTCATAATGCACAAAGCTCAACCTTGTGATCTGGAAGGCAACTTCCTTCCACCAGGAACCTCACCTCTGCCACTCACTGACAAGGCACCAGACAACTGGACACCCTACAAGAGCCGGGTAGAGTTTGAGCTTGCTGATTACCTATTCACGAAAAATCAGACCCCCACACATTCAATTGACCATTTGCTCAATATCTGGGCGGCTTCGCTTATACAAGCCAGTAGCAAATCAACCATATTCTCAGATCACTGCAGTGTCTACAAGGCAATCGATAACACTCCTCTTGGTGATGTAAAATGGCAATCATTTACTGTCAAATATAGTGGCAAAATTCCAGAGGAAGGTGCCACACCATGGATGGCAGATAGCCACGAAGTGTGGTTCCGTGACCCCTGCAAAGTCGTTCGCAATATGCTCGCTAACCCAGATTTTGCTGCGGAGATGGACCTTAGACCTTACCATGAGTTTGCAACTGGGAATGACGAGTGCCAATGGAAAGACTTTATGTCTGGAGATTGGGCTTACCAACAAGCAGTATGTGTCTTGCTTTCTTTATTGTTTTTAGATTTGACGCGCATCTACAGGACATCATTGCTGAAGATACTGATACTCATGGCTCAACATTCGTGCCTGTGATTCTCGGGAGCAACAAAACAACTGTTTCAGTCGCCACAGGACAAAATGACTACTATCCTCTCTATGTGTCTATTGGAAATGTTCAGAACAATGTGCACCGTGCACACCGAAATGCTGTCGCTGTTGTGGGGTTTTTTGCAATGCCGAAAAGTAAGTGTTCATTGATTCTGTATTCTATTGTTCTTACATCTCGCAAAGCAACCAAACAGCATGCCGAGACAAAAGAATTCTGAAGGTTTCACCGCCAATTGTTTCACTCGTCACTCTCACATATCCTCAACAGCCTGAAGCCTGGCATGACAATGCCTGAGGTTGCATGTTTTGGGGATGGGCACTATTGCTGTGTCATCTATGGACTTGGGCCTTATATTGCAGACTACGAAGAGCAAGTATTACTTGCATGCATAGTTCAAAGGTGGTGCGCTAAGTGAGTAAATTTTCTAACGATCTATTGTATTTGTTCTAATACTGAAATAGATGTCTTTCACATTCCAAGGCCCTTGATGAGACCAGTCTCCTTCGCTCAAGACTTCACGTAGATGCACTCATCGAGGAGTGCGACTTTGATACCCTGTGGGCAGAGTATGGTGTAATTGCCGTCCTTGTGGTATGTTAATTGTTCACCTTCAATAATGCTTAGAACTGACTCATATGCAGCCATTTACGAATGATTTCCCTTGCGCTGACATCCACAAGCTACTTGCACCCGACCTTCTCCATCAAATCATCAAGGGGTCATTCAAGGATCATTTAGTTGAATGGGTCGAGAGATACCTCTTGCAAGAGCATGGAAAGACACGGGCTAACATCATTCTAGATGATATTGACCGACAGTATGTTTAGTCAATAATACTTTTGATTCTCTTTTAATATTTCATAGAATTGCAGCAGTTCCTCCTTTCCCTGGCCTGCGCTGATTTCCACAAGGACGCCACTTCAAACAATGGACCGGTGATGATTCAAAAGCCCTTATGAAGGTATGTCGAAACCTAATTACCCTTGTAATGATATATTGCTAACTGTATCAAGATATACTTGCCCACGATTGAGGGCCACATCCCTGGAGACATCGTGCGTGCATTCAGTGCATTTCTCCAGTTCTGTTATCTTGTCCGACACAACATACTCATGGAGAAGTCCCTCGAGGAGATTCATGATGCACTTGCTCATTTTCACCAGTACCGTGAAATTTTCAAGACCACTGGAACAGTAACAACATTTTCACTTCCACAACAACACTCAATGACTCACTACGTCCATTGTATTCGGCTCTTTGGTGCACCAAATGGCCTGTGCTCTTCGATCACAGAGTCGAAGCACATTAAAGCTGTCAAGGAACCTTGGAGGCGGTCCAGCCGATATAACACACTCGGTCAGATGCTCCTGACCAATCAGCATCTAGACAAATTGATGGCATCACGCGTGGATTTCCGCACTCGCGGGATGCTCTCAGGTACTTGCCTATCATCTATTCTTGCAGCACTTGGTATGTGTTCATTTCTGCCTTCTTTACTACCATCCAATCATTATCCTTGTTGCTAGAACCATCAGCAGATGTACCTGCGCAGGCTGTGCCCACCAGTGCAGAAGAGCACAATTCAAACCAACAGGAGCTACCTATTGTGCATGAAAGCGCCAGCATACCTGACATCAATGTTATTGCCGACTCCGAGGATATTGATGCACCAACTTCAGTCCTTGCACACATTCAACTGGCCCGAACATCTCGTAAGTCAATTTTTTATTATTTGCATCTCAATATACTAAGTACTATTATTGATACAAACAGAAGGGAAAAGGTGCGCCCAGACCATTCCTGCATTAGCCAACGAGCTCGCTATCCCACACTTGGCTGATCTTGTTCGAGACTTCCTCATCGAACAACTGTATCTGGAAATGCATGCTGCAGAAATTCCCAAAAGCATTATGGACTGCCCTCATTATGAAGCAAGGATTTGAGTCTTCAATTCCGCAGTGTCGACATTCTTCACGCCAAGCAACTTGAGTGGCATTGGTGGGATGAAATGCGAGCACATTCATGTGTCTCCCAGTTGGAGAAATGGGCATGCACGCAAAGACTGTGTGTTTGTTATTACTGATCCAAATGTTCAGGGAATGCGAGGCATGGATGTTGCCCAGGTACTGACATTTTTTTCATTTCAACTCAGAGGTGGATTTTATCCATGCACAGTTGTCCACTGGTTCAACCGAGTCGGCAATGCACCAGATGACGAGACAGGCTTATGGATGGTGGAGCCATCTTCTATCGATGGCCACGCGCACTTTGTGGTGATTCATATTGAGACCATTTTTCGGTCTGCACATCTTATTCCTGTGTATGGTACTGAACTGCTCCCTGTGGCCATTAAATCCCACCACGTCCTTGATATATTCACCCTCTTTTATGTGAACAGATACGCTGACCATCACGCCTTTGAAATAGTTTGCTAATGCTCTCGCTTTTTTCTTCATCGTTTGCTTTTCCTATGTCCATTTACTTTTTTCCAACTTTTTCACTTATGTTATCATTCAATTGCACGAAGTTCTTGCATCCAAAAAATAAGTGTGAAAAAGTGACCATGAGTAATTTGTCTCTTAATTAAGTGCTGAAAAAGCTAGAAAAGTGAACTCATGATTTCCTGATGCATATGGCTTTGGTTGATGGTAAGTTGTGCCTATATTGTTTTTTTTTCATGCCGATTAATGAATTTCATGTGTCATTGAAAGTGTATGTCCTGGTCTGCATGTTGCAAATAATTCATTGTACATTAACCTTGCACTTCTCTTTCCATATCACTCAATGGCCTGATGCCCCAATCAACACACACGCATTCAGTGACGCAATTATTTCCATTGCAGCGCCATTTGAAATTGATCTGATTCCCTGGATGAAGGTTGCGAAGCTGAGAGAGATGATGGTGACTAGTGAGCATATGAATTGAAGGTATCATATAGAATTTCTGTTCGATGCCCCTGCTGTTTCTGAGGACTTCATCATCAGGTAACAAACCTGAAAATAATATGGCTTTATAAGGCTTTATCTTTTGTAAAATTTCTATAATTTCTATCATAATTGCAGTCAGCTTGATGGAATGTTAGGGGGGAGGTTAAAGCTCGATCTCCCATTTTGCGATTCGCAAGGAGGCTTTAGATAGGCAGACTACACTGGGGAAACCCACCAAAGACACAATTATGATACACATTGCAAATATCTGCCATCCTTGACAAAGGCTTATAATGCCAGGCTGCTTCAAGCAAAACTGCCATGAAATTGCCAAAAAGTCTCAATGTTGACACTCATTTTATCATTTTATATATCAAATCAAATCTTAATTGGGGTTGGGATATACATGTGTGGTAGTAATACAGGAGAGAAGAGAGACATGGTAGAACACAAGGTAAAGAGATAGAGACATGTCAGACACCTACCTCAAGAGCAAAAAGAACCATCAGGAAAGGTCAGTGAGAAGGACCATGGAGGAGGGACAGGGAGAAGCCATGAGGAGCCAAGGAGGAGGGCCAAGGGAGAGCCAGTAGAGGGCCAAGGAGGAGCCAGTGAGGCCAAGGAGGAGGACCAATGAGGAGGGCCAGGGAGGGCCTAGGGTGTTATGACTGGGATTGGTCGTGACATGACTACTCAAATAAGAGTGACAGCCATTCGATATCAGTACCTAAGCAAAAGAGCAAAGGTTCAGTATACGACAAAGGCAGACAAGTCTCCTAAAGAGGACTAGGCTGGCTGAGTCGAATACAGGGATTGTTTCAATGACTAAGGCTTAGGTGTGCTAAGACTTAGAAGGATGATTCAGACAACTAGAGTTGCAAAGCTCTAGTGAAGGAGATTCCAGGTAAAACCCAGTAAGATTAAAGTGAAGAATCTACAAGCTATACACTGTGCTTAAATAGGCCAATATGTGCGCACAGACCAAGACCATAACTAGTAAGTAATGACCTGAATGTGGAAGGCATGAGCATATAACTATACAAAGAAGCAGAAAAGGTAAAGGGTGATGTAGTAGAGCTACGTAGATACAATGACAGGTTTGTAGACCTGATCATGAGACAAGCAGTCCATGGTCATACATGTTATGTAATCAAGGGAGAAAAGGGAAAAGTATATAGGGGTACATACAATTGTAACATAGGGAGGACCAGTAGAGGATCAAGAAGGAGCCATGAAGGGCCAAGGAGGACCAAGGAGGGGACCAGGGAGGACCACTAGGAAGGAAGAAGGCCAAGAAGGAACCATGAAGGGCCAGGAAGGAGGAGGGCCAGGAAGGAGCCATGAAGGGCTAGAGAGGATCTGTGAATAGCTAGAAAGAAGAGGATGTTGGCTTGAAGGGCTAGAAGAGGTGTACAGTGAGAGTGTGGATGAGACAAGAGAAGACAAGTGTTGTGTCGAAGAATGTGAACCACATCTTACATAAGCATCATGTGACATGGTTACTGCAGTGCAATGTCATACAAGCTATAGTGGTGATGGCCAACTGGTGAAAATTTGTTGACACAATTACATATCTACATCAGAATGCTGGTTTTTTGGCAATCCTTGTTCATTTAATACCAATTTGTCATATTTGTTATTAAGTTTTATCTTTGTATACAATCTTATATAATTCAGTAGATTTTTGATTTGATTTTACCAACTAAATCTGGAACAAACAAGTTTTTGCTGATTTCCTGATAGCCAAGATACAACAAGGTGATATTTCTGACATAGTCATATTTTAATTCATATATGTGTTATACCATGATAATAATATCCAAGGCTATAACATGACATATAATAATGTTTTTGGATGACCAATTATATCTGGTCATATCAACTTAGGGTTGTTACCTGAAGATCCTCAGGAAGATTACTCCTTCAATAGGTGTATCATCAATCTGGGTTCAGTATAACCACTGCATGATCTGGGGCCTGCAATAGGAAGAATTCCTTCATTATATCTATGTACCATATTCTATCATATGGTTGGAAGCAAGTCACATGACTCCCATCTGGTTATGAGATGAGTGAGATAGAGTGAGGAGTCTAGAAAACACAAGGTACAATCTCAGTTTCCATTCAAGGACTCTATTGATAGTGTGCTGTATGCTACATTTTGATCAGCTAATGCTGGCATACATAAACTATGTACTTACATCTCAGTTTCTGTTCAAGGACTGAGATGTTCATACTTAGGTGTACTTGACTTTTTAGTTGGTAAATAAAAAGAAAAAAGAAACATAATTTATTTGATGTGTCTCAGAAGCTTGGCCAACATCAGTGGACTGCATCTCTCTCTTCCTCTTTTGGCTTGTGCTCGTATCACATTCCTCAGCTTCTCCCCCTCGTGCCTTGCTTCTTGGATTCTTCAGCCATTTCCTTCTCATCTCTCTCTGCTTTGTCAGAGTCAGAGTCTAACATTTCATGTATGAACCATACATGCAGAGTGAGACTGAGTAGCAGTGTTGTTATAATGGGTATGTCATGATTGGAATTAACTGCAAAATAAACATGAAGCATATGGTCAAGTAATATAATGCATCACCCTGATGAATACCAGTGTCTACTACTGATTACACCTGATCAATGCATTCACTTGCACCTTGTAGCTACACTCCTTAATGCACAACATGTCTCTTGTAATTTACACTGTATAATGCATTAAATTACCAGCACATCGGGGTTTGCAATATTGGACTGGTTTACAGCTACTTTCATATCTATAGACCAGATTTGATTTTGTTCCCTTCACTGCTTTTAGTTGTGGAGCTGGACAAGCAAAATGGTCCCACTTGTTACAATATTTGGGTGTGTAAGTATCCTAGAATGGCAAGCTCAGAGTTTTGCTCATTTTCTCTTCTTATCAGTCACCAAGCTGCAATGATGAGTGTCTGCTATCACATCTTGCAGCATACAACTATTGATTGATGATCTTGTGCTACCATGTATACTGCTGTACTATTATCTTCACAATTGACCATGCTGATTCCTTATAGTTGTTAAGACCGTACTCAATATGTAAGAGATCCAAAGGGCTTTGGCCTCAGTTCGTGCACTGTGCCCCTTTCCCAAGTACTGCCCTTTATTTCAGAGGAGTAACCTTTGTCTGAGGGTCTGGATGTGCTTGCATAGCAGATCTGAAGGTCCAAAGGTATCGGATATGGCATGTCCAGTGTATACCTGAAATGTATGGGTGGAAGAAGTACGTCCTAGGGGTATCCGGAGTGTAAGGACGAAGGCGAGGTATAAGGCTAGTAGCAGATGAGGTCCATACTAGAAACTAACAGATATGGACTACCGGAGGTAGAGTTGGAAACGTAGACTATAGGAATCAATCCTAAGTCTTGGAAGATACTTA
>MU172923.1:121529-136792 GCA_016695475.1 Suillus decipiens | reverse complement strand
TGTGGGGTGCACTTGATGCTATAGTGTTTGTTCAGTGTCTTGAATAGAGTGCGAGCCGACGTTAGTGAGAGTACTGGAGAATGTGGTGATTCAGCTGAGAGGAGGAAAAGACAGTATACTATGAGGCAGGAGAAGATAACAAAACCTGTATGCTGCCAGAATTGTTTTGTGAAAGGCCATGCATACTACCTTATCACTGCTTTATACTCCACATGACCCAATCAAAGGAAATACAGAACCTACCTGACATTTCATGGACAGAAAATGAGCACTCGCATGTGTGGAAACTGCAGTTGCAGCTGTCAGCTCTGAGGGGAGTTCAAGGTTGAATTTGGAGGCCGATTTAGACATGATTTGGACTTGGATTTGTATGGTGGACGATAGGGATTTGCCAATATACTGCAACTTATTTTGAAGTCCGACCAATGTTTGCTCCAAAATTTATCAGTGTTATTCCTACTGTTATTTGTGTCAATGATGAGCCGAGATTTCGATTTTTCCGTGCTATCATGCAAATATGTCTTTTGCATTGTGCTGTGTTTGGGCACTTCCAAAATCCAAAGTGGTGCATATTACATAAAACACCATCACAGCACTATATATCAGTGTAAAGACTACAATCTAGCTAGGCTGATAGCAAACTACCCCCTAGACTAGTATATGTCGAGTGCTTGCCTAGCTGCTATTCTTGCAGTGCAAGAATGTTCAACCCAAGGGGTTACAGGTGAATATACTTTGTCAAGCGCTGCTATAAGACATGTAATATGCTTATAAAGTGATGCCTATGCTAGCAGTAGCATTGCCACAGATAGCACTATGTATTCCGTGGATGCCAATGTTAAGCGCCACATGGGAGATAGATACTGATAGTACCGGTGATACCATAGATACCATGAGGGGCACTAATGAAGAGCATGATGATAGCATAAGCTGACAACCATGATAGCGCGGTATGCCAAGGGACAACTAAGGGTGATAGCAAGAGCATGACAAATCTGATGATGCCGATGAATGCTGGTGCTTAGCGAAGATAGCGGTAAGCGAAGCATTGAGAGTGAAGACTGTCAAAGGGTCTATTAGAGATATTTGGATTTCAAAGAAAATATAATTGCGTATAGCGAGAGTGGTAGCGGTATGGGAATCCTGTCTAATGAATGATATGATATAAAAATGATTGTAAGTGACTACTCCTACCGCTGTATGGTAGAAGGGGAGTGTCGAACGGAGGAGAAGTCAACAGTCTTTTATCATACATCATAAGTACGCAGAATTGATAGGCAAGAGTAGTAGCGAGTATGCAAGACTTAGCCCTAGCAATATGTAATAGTCCTGCATGTGCTGCAGCACGCATTCTACATGTAATAAAGCTTGCCATGGGATCAGCAGCGGTAAATGGGAATGTACTACGCACCAAATGGAACTAGTTGGCATGGCATGGGCATTCAATGGGCATCAGCTCATTAAACATGTCTCGGTACTGCGGTACAGTAGTCTGGCAAGGGAGCAGTAACCTCGGTAACTATATATATCGATAGCGCTAGGGTTAGGGGTGGTCACGCTATGCGGTATAGGGGTTAGGCAATAATGGAAATGGACTCATGCAAGGCTAGTGCCAGCTAGACTGTCGCATCGGCTGACTCCAGCACTTTCAACTATCTCAGTCAATTCTGCCTCAAACATAGTCAATGATTCGACCTCATAATAATTTGTATCAGAGAGAGGATTGTATCTATGTTAAGATTTTTGTGTTGAAGCAGCTAGAAATGTGAGTTTTGTGAAAGTGCGGACTTCTGTGGGGTGCTGACTGATTGCAGTGGAAGGGATAGTATCAATATACTAATTCCTGAATAAAGGAGGGGGAAAAAATCCTGAATGGAAGTCTGCCTTCTGCTAAGGTGTAGTTCAACTTAATTTATGTGGTGCTCAGTACCCTAACGTGACGGTAGCCCAAAACGCTTGTCGCCAACTTCTCGACAGACAAAGCAGAACCACAATTGCGGTGAGTATAAGGTAGGTAATGAAGTACATGAAGTATGGTAGACAATCCGTAAGTAAACGATATCCATCTCTTGAACCAGGCGTTAATCTACCCATAGGAATGAACCGTGACATGCGTAATAAATGAAAGCATCACGCAAACGGATGCACGTCTTTTACAATCCAGAGGCTCCATCGTCCTGTTGCGACGTATCCTATTTCTTGAACATATGATGCAGATCATCGTACAGGCCCTGCATAGAGGATAGTGCGGTGTCAATCGCAGCCTGAGCTATACCACGATCCACGCAGTTCGCTTGTCCCCTCTGCAAACTGAACAATGCACAATGCACCTTTGCAGTGAGATCTACGAGCCACTCCCTCGGAATTCTATAATGCGAGGTTTTCAAAGTGTGCCTTGTCACTGTCACGAAGGCCGGTATTCTATCGATCGCGTCATGCTCTACGTGATATTGCGCGTAGTCCCATGCGTCTGTGAAGAGTAGCCGGTACTTCTCCTCGGCAAGACTGAAAGGAAGATGATGGCCCGAGGACTCGATGCGCCCGAAGATAACAAGAAGGCAGGATCCGATCATCGAATAGCGCTGTTTACAGACTTCGCCAAACAGAGAAATGCACCGGTCGAGATGGCCACCATGGGTCAGACGTTGATACCACTCGTCGTTATTTATCAAGGCATAGATGAGGCGGAGGTAGCAATAGTCACGATCAAGGTGGAAAGAGCCGTCATGTACAGTATGGTGGGTTGTCTTTTCGTTATTTGGGCACACAGCAGTTAAAAGAGCGCGGGAAAGCTCATTCAGGAGCTGTGCATCAATACCCTGTGGCATCGAGGTACTGGTTATAGAAGCAAGTTCTTCTCGAGCTTCACAAACAGCTCTAAGCGCGGTATACCGGACTCGCTGAGGTCTGGTAGAGCCCATGAAGCAAATAAGCGAGCTGATGTAGGACCGTCGCTTGGTAGGCCTCCCTAATCCATGCATGGCACTCAGTGCAAGCAAAGCGTCACCTTTTGTTTCGTCTGCTGTGGGATCCTCAGGCTTTGCCGCATCCACCATGTAATCGATGAGCCAATCAAATTCTTCACAGCTAGGCTCACGCTCATCGCCATGACACCAGCGGAAGTCGCCTTCCCAAATTAATTGTTCATCGTCTGGACGTGAAAGTAGGTGGGACTTTCCATGGACAACGAGTGTCCTTAGAGCAGTGCGTGTATTGGCCCGATACTTCGGTATAGCTTCTCTTGCCTGTATATTCTTCAAGTCATGAGGATGATATTGGCCGTTATGTGGTTGAGCTTCTTCTAAATTCTTGAGCTGATCATAGGCAGCACGTCCAGCCATGAATGCGTCGCGAATGAAACGACTCCGGGTTGACAGAAATTTATCATCTCGATTAAAGTCCAGAAGTGTGCTCTTGATTTTCACCGAGTTGATGCAAAGATGGGCCATGGCTTTGCCATACTTTACATATCGCTCTTCCATGCCCTTACATGCCTCGAAAACATCACGCAAACGTCCGAATGCTGCTGAAGCATCAAGCTTCGGGGGCCATTCCACGTCCACGCAAGGTACCATCACAGCTGCAGCTTCGACGATGTCCGGGCTCGTCGAGGTATCTAGTATCCAGCGAATGGCAGACGATTTGGTGGATTTATCAGGAGTGAACGTGAATTTGTCTGGACGAATTTTTTGGCAGATGGCTAGAAGCAGATCCGAGGTTGATGTCTGGAAAGGACTGTTTGGATGTGACACCGAGACGAGGATAGTGCCTGCGTAGAACAGAATACCGAAAGCGGTGCTGGAGATGATGATACTGGATATCGTGGTCTGCTGGAACCACATGTGAGCGCTCAGCGAGAGGCCGAAGAGCAGGAGCGAAATCTGCAGTAGCACCAGGAATGCCCGCAAGATGCTGTGCAGGAAGAAACATTCTACACCGTCTAGCTTCATCTGCCGCTCTAACCCACGTTGTTCGAGAGACCCTCGTCCTCGAACTGCCTTGTAAGAGTTCAGCCATTGTTTTCCTAAGACAGCTCCGAACGCGGCCAAGAGACTCAATGCAAGGCTAGCGTAGGAAAGTGTTTGCGTCCAGGCCGCCTCGGAAGAATACCCCGTAGATGAGGAAAGAGTGCTAATGTCAGGTACGGAATTTGGGCCTTCAACACTGATCTTAATCAGATAGAGGAGGAGGAGATTGGTGGTATCTCCTGGATTAGGCTGCATCCCGATAATAAAGGTGGAGTTGACAGCCGAGAATAGACCAGCCTAACGTACCCGTGAGACTTGCGCCGAAAGGTGAAGAAAGAAACGCACAAAAGTCAGAATGATGCCCATATCGTCATTGGCCCGGCCGAGGAAGTCGTCGTCGTACTCAGCGGAAACTTTCTTGTATGTTGCCCAAAACTTTGAATTGTCATCTTTTCCGCGCTCTTCTGCGATATTTGATCCTTTGAGGATATCAAGAATGTGCCCCAGCGTGTTTGACCTTTGAGGAAATATAGTCAGTTATCAAGCGTACGGTGCTAATGAGTTGGGATTCACATATTTTCAGCAAGGCTTCGTTCGATAGACACCGGAGGATTCTCGTTCGGATCAAACCGATTATCTGGGTTCTGCTCCAGGGTGCTTGCAGATTCCTCGGTCATTGCATTTGCATCGATCGTATTTCTATGTGTCTATAAGTTAATGAACAGGTCAGTCTGATTTTCCACTTACTCGTTGGTCATGAGGTCGGTACTATTGGTACTGGCAGGAGCGGAACTGGATCGTGAGGATGTGTTGTGCATGCTACTAGGTGCCATATGGGACATAGGTGGAGGTGAATTGGCAAGTAAACAGCTTAGGCGCTACTGCCAACATTTTTAAGAGTGAACATGATAAATAGGAGATGCCGGGCCCTCCCCAGGAATAGCAGATCCCGTGGAAAGGAATCAACCCCGGACCTTCAGCCTGACCGAGACAGTGGGCCAAGTGATCATTTTCGCATCGGTTACTTATCATTCCGACTGCCAGTAGCGTGTCCATCCAGGTCCATGCTCGGGTAGACTGGGACTGCCATCCCCGACTCTCACGTCGTGATGTTAGTGGGAAGGAGGTTCTGCTATCAGGCACCTACGTCATGTACCACTGTGCACGGAAGTGTATGTAACCCTTGATAGTCCGCCATATAATTCCTATAGCCTATCGTTTCTACAACGAAACATGTGTATACCTTTTTGTGAGGGCCTCTATCGATTCTTGAAGTTGTTCATAGTATTGACGATCCCGGGCCAAAGGATAAGCGGAAGGACTTGATAATAATAATAACGTATGATCCATCAAAGTGATCAAGGGCTCCATATGTGCCAGATTGACTTGGATCTCTTGGCGAGCTGGAAACTGTAACGTACACATGTACATGAGACTATTGAATTAAGCGGTTTGGGAAAGTTGAGGCTCGGTGCAATCTTGGGTGTTTACAATTGGGACTACGTGTTTCTGGATAAGTAAGACGTGCAATACATCGACCCTAGTGTTTGCCGGATAGATCCAGGAAATGCGATATCTCGCTACATGGTTCACCTTCTTGAACCGGCAGGAGCATATGCTACCTCCACGGAATCTACAAAACCTCACCAACGTGCCAGGAACAAAGTATTGCACTGACAAAGTTGTACCTCCACCCGAGATATTCCCAGGGGAGGATTGGAGGGAACCTCAACCAAAGCGCATTAGATGCCACCAGCTGTATCGATTTCAATTATAATGGGTCTTCATAATGCAATATGCTTTCCCGATAGTCCTGGTGGACTTGATCAGGCACCGTTTTATTACTATTGTTTGCTGTCAGTGTTCAATAGCTGAGCGTAATCGATATTTGAGACTTCATACGGAACTGAGTTGCAGGCTCACACATGGTGAGTGGTCGAAACTACAGATTTTCACGAGTGAGTACATGCTGAAAAGCGACCGCGAAGCGTGAAATCAGAGAGCTTTGCAAAGGTCCTTCAAGCTTCAACATACCTGATTACATAATGATACTCATTTTGTGTTCCTGCTAGCCTGCTCAGCATGATTATCACTCCCGACATGTGTCGATCTAGATGCATCTCCACCTTCCTCTGAGGCCTGAAGGCCTAAAGTCCCATATGTGAAGTTTTATATTCTTCCACTGAAATACAGTGTAATAAGTGAACTCGTAACTATTTCTGTATTGGTCATGCGACATCTGGCAATCGTTGAACATTTACTTGTAACAAGATGTACACCAATGTTACCTCTGCACTCGAGAAATCGTCCCTCCACCTCTTCTTAGCTTCTTGTATCCTTCGTGCCTTCGTCATCACCATCTTCCCCTCTTCTTCCTTTGATGCTCGCCCTCCAAGCTCAATGTCGCTACGTCCTTTTCAGCACTGTTCTCACATTCTCTGTCGGTGAACATGCGGAAAATAACGGCTCGATCTGTCACTGGACAAGGTTTGTGCATCGAGTCTAGGTGACATGGATGGTGTGAACTGATCGCCGTCAAAAGTGTCGACATGGTGGATTTAGGTGGGTAGCTCATACTATCTGGATGTTAAATCATAACTTAGAGAACATCATGAAGTGGTTTGAGAAGAAGCGCGTGAACTTATGCGCTAGATTCAAAAAGAGAAATGTATCAAGGACGATCCAGAGCGGAAGCTATAAACATGATGAGGGATACCGTGTTGATACCACGAGTCATTACGGTATACCTCATTGTGTGTATCGTAGCTTTCCATCATCGACGAGCTGATTGCTGGCAAAGTCACTACAGACATCAAGCAATTAATTGCTCTGTACTGCCCAGACTCGATTGTGGTGGGCACGAGAGAGGTCGGCACGGTATGATGCAAGCTTGGGGTGCGGCATTCGGCGCGTCAGGTGTGGGCAGCATGTCAAAGTATTGCCTTTCGAATCCCCCCGTGCACATCATCGTCATTCGCCCAGAAAGAAGTTTAAGAAAGTACTTACCAAGAGACGAGCTGACTTAAAGAGAGGCACCCATTTTGACGAGTAAGCAGGCCTTTACATCCTATGATGTGCCAGCTCATGCGATGCATCGAATTGCAGGCTTACGAGGGCGAAGACGCAGAATATACAGAGTATTCTATGTCTCCCTGTCACACGGGTGTGATGTATTTCAATCGTCTGTTTTTCTGCGGCTGTTGTGCACATTGACTCTGCATTCATAGTCACCCTGTATTTCTAATGTCTAAATGAAAGTCTGCCTTCTGCTCGACGTCTAGTTCAACTCCATTTACCACTGGAGAAGTTATCTAAGTGATGCTCAGTACCTAACGTGATAGCAGCTCCAAAACGCCAGCCACCGAAGGTCGCCGACTTCCTGACAAACAAAGCAGTACTACAATCATGGTGCGTACAAGGGAAGTAAAAATTTACTGTAGCCATTCCGTGAGTAAACAACATCTATTTCATGAACCAGGCGTCGATCAGGAACGAACTGCGACGGGTGCAACAAATGTATAAAGCACCTGGCCACGGACGCATATCTTTCACGATTCCGAACTTCCATCCAGGTTGTCCCTTTGCGATGTATTGAGCTGCTTGACAATAGGACTCAGCTCATCGTACAGGCCCTTCATGGAGCGAATCGCTGCCTCAGCTATACCATCATTTACATACTCCGCTTGTTTCTGCGTCAAACGGTTCAAAGTCCAACCAACATTTGTAGTGAGATCTCTGAACCACCACCTCGGAACATCATCATCAAAGGCTGTCAAAATCGGCTCAGTCACCTTCACGAGGGCTGGTATTCCATCGATGAGGTCAGCCATGGAATCTTTCGCGTGATTCCATGCATCTTCGATGAGTGGCCGCCGCTTCTTTTCTGCAGGATTGAAAGGGAGATCCTTGTCCAATGCCTTGATGCGTTCAAAGACCACAAGAAGGTAGCAGGATGCGGCATTTGAAGGACGATAATGACGATATCGGTCGACAAGAGAAATGCACCGCTTGAGATGGCCATTATGCAGACGTTGACACCACTCGTTGTTCTTTGTTAGGGCATAGAGGATGCGGATGTAGCAAGTATCTCGATCAACGTGGAAAAAGGTGTCGGGTCCAGTGTTGAGGGTTGTCTGGTCGTCATTTGGACATACGGAAGTTAAAAGAGAGCGGGAAAGTTCATCTATGAGTTGTGCATTGATACCCTGTGGCATCGAGGCGCTGCTTATAGAAGCTAGTTCTTCTCGAGCTTCACAAACAGCTCTAAGCGCGCTATGACGGACTCGGGGAGATCTAGTGGAGCGCATACAGCGGATAAGCGAGCTGATGTAGGACTGTCGCTTGGTAGGGCTCCCTAGTCCCTGCATAGCGCTTAGTACAAGCAAAGCGTCACCTTCTGTTTCATCGTCTCCGAGATTCTCTGCATCAGTCGCCAGGTAATCAACGAGCCAATCAAATTCTCCACAACTGGGCTCATGTTCATCGCTGTGATGCCAGCGCTGATCACCATGCCAAACCAAGTCTTCATCGTCCGGACGTGAGAATCGATTATATAGTCCATAGACGAGCATTGTTCTGAGAGCAGTGCGTACACTGGCCCGATGCTTCCGTTGAGTATCTCTTTCTTGTGTATTCTTGAGCTGATCATAGTCAGCACGTCCAGCCATGAACGCATCGCGCATGAAACGACTCCGGGTTTCCACGAATTTATTATACGCATTCTGAGAAATCGACAGAAGCTCTGGCCTGATTTTCGTCGATCGGATGCAAAGATTGGCCATGATTTTGCCATACTTTACATATAACTCGTCCCTGTCATGACACGCCTCAAAAATTTCACGTAAACGCAAGAAGGTTGATGAAAGATCAACGTTCGGGGGCCATGGCACGCGAGGTACCATCGCAGCCGCAGCATCGATAGATTCGGGGTTCGTCGATGTCTCTAGCATCCAGCGAACGGCAGATGATTTGGCGTATGTGTAAAGAGGCAATCTGGATGAAGCTCCAAAATAGCTTTGGAAGATGGCCGCCAGCAGTCTTGATCTTGGTGCATGGAAAGGACTGTCCGGATGCCATATTAACGGAAGGATAGCGCCCGAGTAGAACAGAATGTAAATAGCTGTGATGCAGATGATGACGATGCATATATTAGGTTGCTGCGCCCACATGTTGACGATCAGCGAGACACAAAAGAGCAGGAGCGAAATCTGGAGGTGTCCAAAGAATCCCTGAACGATACTCTCCATGCGAAAATACTCTATCCCATCCAGTTTCATCTGTATCTCTATGCCGCGCTCTTCCAGAGACATCCCTCTCCCTGTCTTGCAAGAGTTAAGCCATTGCTTGGCAAAGACGGCCCCGAATGCAGCAAAGAGGCTAAATAAGAGGCTGGCATATGCAAATGCTTGCGCTAAGACAGTTGAAGAGGAATAATGGGTAGATGAGGAAAGATTGCTGACATCAGGCACAGAATTTGTGCTGTTAGCAGCTATTTGGATTAGCTGGACGAGGAGGGTGTTGGTAGTATCTCCCGGGTTAGGCTGCATTCCGGCGATGGATGTGGCGATAACGGCTGAGAGTAGACCACCCTGATTCGTCTGTTAGATTTGCGCTCACAAACATAAAAAGAACGCACAAAAGTGAGGATGATACTTATATCACTATTCACCTGCTTAACCAAGCTGTTTCGGAACCCGATAGAAGATTTCTGGTATATTTGCCAGAACTTTGAATTGTCATCTATTCCGCGTTCTGGTGCGATAGTCAATCCTTTGAAGACATCGAGAATCTGCTCCAGCGTGTTTGACCTTTGAGAAGATATGGTTAGACGTCAAGCGTACATACTCGGTGATGAGTTGGCAGTTACATATTTTTAGCAAGGTTTGCTTCGATGGGCACCACAGGATTTTCAATCGCGTTATTCGGCTTGGTCCCATTGTCCGGGACCTGCTCCAGGATGTTTGACCTTTGAAATAATACAGTTAGACGCCAAGTATAGTGCACTGATCGGTTAACGATTACATATTCTCAACCAAACCTCCACGTTCTGAGTCATTGTTCGCATTGTTTGGCTCGAGTTCATCCCGGATCTCTTCCACAGTACTTGACCTTTGAGACAACAAAGTCAGACATCAAGTATACCATGTTGACTGGTTGACACTTGCATATTCTTAAGATGGTCGACATCGGTCACATTGCTGTGTATTCATGAGTGTTATGGATAACGGAGTCTAGTAGCTTGCTACTCACTCATTGTTCACGAAGTCGGCATCAATAGGCGGGGGACTGTGTCGCGATGATGCGCTTGTCATGTTAACTTGGGCTGGTAGGACGTAGGAAAGTAGGGAGAAAAACGACGGAAATATATAGTCAGCATTCTGCATTACATCAAAGAAGCACACTCTTATCAGACGCCAAAGCCCTGTATCCGATTGCGACGGCATATGAGGTGACGCAGGATCAAGTCACCGAGGCAAGCGTTCAAATCAGCTGAGATACTCATCTTCAGGGACGAGCTTACCGCATCATTCTTGATTCTGATACTAGACGTACTAAACCACTGGAGGAAGTAGGAGAGAGATGGTGACCGGAAGCATATGACTTACTCAGTCAGTATGCTATTATCAGGTGTCAATCCTGACACAGAAGCATGCCTATATAGCGCCAAAACTTACTGCATAATAGTACAGCTGACGGTCCAAGGGCAGTGGGATAAGGTCCTAGTACAGAATAAGTATTTTTTGAGACAGAACGTCTGTGCTGTCTTTCAAAGTATGAGGATGAGAGCGCAGTTCCCTGTGGATGTTAATGGTAAGAAGTCTCCAAGCTAGTGCTAGTACTGTAAGGCAATGACAGTGAGGTACATAACAAGGGAAGTAGGGATCTTCAGAAAAAACGCACACACAATGCTTCATTATCGATTGAAATTATTTTTAACAGCCACGGATATACAAATATCCAGAGCTGCGAGGGTTCGGGGCCATGTCATTCGAAGCAATACATGTAGCATGCATGGCATGAGCGCTTGAGCCTTCGCTTCAGATGAAATAATTTGTTGTCTATTGTTGTGGCACATATTAATTTGTTGTTTATTGTTGTGCCAACTTTAGTGACCAGGTATCGGTATTAAGACCAAACATTAGTAAAGAATCAACATATACGATATGTGCCTCCCTAAAACATATACTATATCAAAGCTTGTCACGGTCCTCTAACACACTCTTTCTGACGTGGATAGGCTTCTATTGATGACTAGGTCATACTCCGTACCATCTGTAACTTCAAGTTCTATTCTAGTGCGCAATTCCTATCTGAATTCGCGATGAAAGTTAAAATGTAATTATTTGAATAGAATTCGCTATTTGACACCAATGGAAATACTAATAATTGTAATACGCGCACATTATGAACGTTAACTTCCATGTTACACTCGGCATGCACCTAAGCAGTTCCCCTCTCACTCCCATTATTCTCCTCCTTCTGCATTATTCTCCTACCTCTGACATCGCTCTCGCATTCCCAGTGAGTGAAAATGCAGCAGAGTGCGATGCATAAGGTTACTTGTCCAAATGAACATTTTGCAGCACGTTCGGAGAATCTGCTATATCCATATCCTCACTTTCTCCGCACGTTAAAATCTGCTGAATGTGCTAGATACAGAGCGAAGATATTTTGAGGCGTTGCTGAGTTCCTATCATCCTTGACTTGCTCAGCCTGCAAATTATCTCATCTCTTGTCTTCAGGGATCTCTATCGATTCTACGCTACTTATGTTGCATCTCAAGATCTGCAGCGAAGAACTCAACAAATATTGAAACGCGACCCAATAAAATGATCATAAACCCATCCAAGAACACTCCCCATGTGCACGACCTCACACACCAGATTCAAGACAAGTATATTGAGAGCGATCCAGAACGCAGGGTATGAGGTTGTCATGTTGACATGTTCTCGTGTGTTTTGTAGCCATACATCTTTGTCGAGCTTACTGCTGGCAACCCTACTGATTCGGACTCAGTTTTCATGGGCTGGAGAGCTCTGCGCGACATAATGCAAGCCTGGGCGCAACGTTCGATGCGCTAAACCAGCAGCACGTTAAATTATTGTCTGTCGAAGCCTCCATTGCCCGGTGTCATTCGCCTGGAGAGAAAGTACTTACCGAGAGATGAGCCGGTAAAAATAGAGACACCTATTTTTGATGAGTAAGTAGACCTTTATACACTGCCATGTACCCGCCTCATATGATCCCTCCAAGTACAGGCTTACCAGGGCGAAGACCCAAGATATACAGAGTATTCCGATGCTTCCCTCCCTCTATCGTACGAATGTGATAGATTTCACTTGTGTATTTTCTGTGACAGTTGAACACATTAGCTATGGATACGTACCCAAAATCATCTTGTATGGAAGTATTCCCCCCGCTCATGTTAGTTCGAGTCGATGAATCAGAATTGTAATGAACACAAAATCACCCTGCATTTCCAAGGCCTGAATAGAAGTCTCCGTTCTGCTCAACATGTATTTAGACTCGAATCGCTGCTA
This sequence comes from Suillus decipiens, assembly GCA_016695475.1. Taxonomy (NCBI): domain Eukaryota; kingdom Fungi; phylum Basidiomycota; class Agaricomycetes; order Boletales; family Suillaceae; genus Suillus; species Suillus decipiens. The sequence goes on along the minus strand of MU172923.1, from coordinate 124,284 downwards.
GAGAAGCTATCTAAGTGATATTCCTGATAGCAGCCCCAAAACGCAGGCCGCCGATTTCTTGACAGACAAAGCACGACTACAATCGTAGTAGGCATGAGGTAGCTAAATTTTTACTGTAGTTGTAGCTATTCTATGATTAGAAACAACATCAATTTCATGAACCAGGCGCCGATCTATGCATAGGAATGAACATTAATGAACTACGACGTGCGAGCGTAAGGTCAAATGCGTAAAAGAACTTCGTCCGCAGACACATGTGTTTCATGATCCCAGACTTCTACTGTTCTTTTTCGATCTACTCCGCTGCTCGACAACTTGAATACCATTCAGCTCGACTTCTAGGCCCTATATGGAGGATACTGCGGTGTCAAATGCTGTCACCCTAGCTGTACCACCCTTTACATACTCCGCTTTGGTCTGCTGCAAATTGCCCAAAGTCCTATGCACATTTGCAGCGAGATCAGCAAACCACTGCTTCGGAACATCCTCATCAGAGGCTGTCAAAATTGGCCTCGTTGCTCTTACGAGGGCTGGTATTCCATCGATGAGGTCGGCTATGGAATTTTTCACAGGATTCCATGCATCTTCAATGAGTGGCCGCCACTTCTTCTCAACAGGATTGAAAGGAAGATCCATATCCAATGGCTTGATACGTTCGAAGACCACAAGAAAGTAGCAGGATGTAGCATCTGAAGGACGAAAATGAGAGCAGTACTTGCGTGTATCAGCCCGATGCTTTCGTTGAGCCTCTCCTATCTGTGTATTCTTCAGCTGACTGTAGGGTTTCACCTCTTCCAGCTGTGAACGCTTTGCGAATGCTGGTTTTCCCAATACAGTTTGAACATTCCGAAAAGTTGTCCCCACCGCCCAGAAGTCCTGAGACGATTTTTACCTTGGCCAACAACGAATCGACGATCTTCCTGGAGCCCCAAATAACTTATTAGACATTGAAATGAGCTTGAACCATAGTACTGGATGCAAAGATAGGCCATGGAATGAGTGGATCATCTTCAGAGGCACCGGTCAAAGGATTTTGATAGGTGTCTGATATTATTTGGACTTCTGCGAATGTTAAATCACAACTTAGAGAAGGACCATGAAGTAATTCGAGAAGAAGCCCGTGAACTTCTGCGCCAGATTCAGAAAAATGTATTAAGTATGATCCAGAGCTGAAGTTAGGCCGTTGCTATCAGCCTTTTTATTGTGTTTTAGATCTCCGTCATCGTCGAGCTTATCGCTGGCAAAGTCACTGCAACCCACGAGCGGTTAATTGCTCTGTACCGCCCGGACTCAATCATGGTGGTACAAGAGGCCAGCGCGGCATGATGCAAGCCTGTGGTGCGGCGTTCGACGCGCCAGGTTTGGGCAGTGTGTTACCATCACCATTATCATCGTTCTCCAGGAGAGAAAGCTCACAAAAGTACTTGCCAAGAGCCGATCCAAAGGGAGGCACCCATTTTGACGAGCAAGCAGGCCTTTATATGCTGTGACATGCCGCTCATACGATGCCTCAAGTTGCAGGCTTATGGGGGCGAAGACTCAGAATATACAGAGCATTCACATGTCTCCCTCTATCACACGAGCGTGATATTTTTCATTTGTCTGGCAACTGTTATACATGTTGACTCTGTACCCACGGTCACCCTGTATTTCTAAGGGTTGAATGAAAGTCCACCTTCTGCTCGGCGTCGAGCTCAAATCCATCTATCATCGGAGAAACTATCTAGGTGACACTCAGTACCTGGCGTGATGGCAGCGCCAGAACACCATGCCGAAGGTCGCCGACTTCATGAAAAACAAAGCAGGACTACGATCGTAGTGTGCATAAGGTCATTCTGTGAATAACATCCATATCCCATGAGTCAGGCGCTAATCTAGGCATAGGAACAAACTGCGACCTGTGTAACAAATACGTAAAAGTACTTCGCCACAGACGCATGTCTTTCATGATTCTCAAGTTCCATCCAAACCGTCCTCTTGCAATATATTCCGTTGCCTGACTATACGACTCAGCTCCTCGTCCAAGCCCTGAACAGAGGATAATGCAGCGTTAATTGCAGCTTGCGCTATGCCATAATCCAGATAGTCCGCTTGGTTCTTCTGTAATTCGACCGAAGTCGAATGCACCTTTGCAGCGAGATCTGCGAACCACCTCCTTGGAACACCATCATCCGGGGCTGTCAGGTTTAAACTCGTCGCTGTCACGAGGTCTGACATTCCATCGAGGAGGTCATACCCTGCGGAATATTTCACGTGGTCCCATACGTTTTCGATGAGTAGCCGCCACCTCTTCTGGGCAGGACTGAAAGGAAGATCCTTGCCGGCGGACTTGATGCGCCCGAAGATCACAAGAAGGTAGGATGCGGCATCCAGATGATGACAATGATGATATTCGCCAACTAGGGAAATGCACCGATCGAGATGGCCATCACGGGTCAGACGTTGACACCACTCGTCATTCTTTGTCAGGGCACAGATGATGCGGATGTAGCAAGAGTCCCGATCAAGGTGGAAAGAGGCGTCGGGTCCACTGTCGTAGATTGTCTGGTCGCCATTTGGACGTACGGCAGTTAAAAGAGCGCGAGAAAGCTCATTCAGGAGTTGTACGTTGATACCCTGTGGCATCGAGGCACTGGTTATAGAAGCTAGTTCTTCTCGAGCTTCGCAAACGGCTCTAAGCGCGGTATGCCGGACTCGGGGAGGTCTGGTAGAGCGCATACAACGCATAAGCGAGTTGATGTAGGACCATCGCTTG
>MU172923.1:96636-121519 GCA_016695475.1 Suillus decipiens | reverse complement strand
TTTGATATCCCATTGTATTCCATTATACTACGTTACCATGACCAAACAGAATTGATTAAAATCGTAATTTAAGTATTGGCATACCGAGCTAAGTGAATTTCAGTGATGCAACTGCATCCTGAGGTACACCACAGTCCACAAAGATCGTCGCTCATCTCTGTTGTTGTCAAAGCTCCATTCACCTTTTCAACAAGAGCTATCGATTAGAGGAAAGGGTCCGACTTCGTCTGCAGAGATCTTGTTTACTCTTCACTTCGCATTTGTTTCGAACCGAACTTGCCATCGACGAGTTGCGACGGAAATATTTCTTACGGAGTCCGAATCGGACTATCATGATGGCGAAATTTTCCATTTCTCAAGCATTAAGCAAACTCGTTTCATGCATCCTTGCACTCTTCAAAAAGCTGTCTTTAAGATCCAAAGCTTTGCCAATGGGCAACTGTGCACTGTGTGTTCGATAAACATTGTATTTACCACTGCAACGGTGAAGGAAAAATTGTATGTACAGAGTTGAGTTTGCCAATCTACAACTATTGATGATGTTAAGACGAATGACGTTCTGTTATCATATTCTCCAGTGTTCTGCTCCCTAGTAGCCACTCAGTGATGCATTACTCAGTTGCCACCTCTCCTTATCCGAGTTATGGATCCGGCCACCTTTACATGTATCGATATCCCACACTTGCTGCATCAACATCCCCCTTGACTCTTTCGTGCTTCAAGTTTCTGCTCCCGCTGTGGCTCAGCTTTGCCATAACACATTCGACTCGTCCAGGGTAACATAATGAACTTTCGATTGAATTTAACTGAACAGCTGACGGGGACCCAGGCACACACCACAGTCTGCAACAGAGTGTCCATTTCCCAGATCATGCAGCTCGTTGCAAATATTTATGTGTCTACTAGTATCAGCACTACTTTTTCTCCCAACTTTTTCGAGAGCTTACCAGGTTTCTTGATTTAGTACCAGTTATTCAGGCCGTCGCGTATTAAGAACTTCGAATATCCACCGTGCTGCCGCCAGTCCCTGTCTTTCATCTTCGTCGGCCCTCGCCTTGTTAATTGAATCCAAGCTGTGGTAGTAACTGTGTCAAGGCGGGGACCTTCTACTGCTGATATTAGGAAAGAATGGTAAATACAAAGTACCAAGTTATTATGTGCTCGATCTCATCATTCAGATCGATCTATCGCTCCTACTATTACCATCATGGTCCATCTATCGATAATAGGCCACAACACTCTGTATCAAGCCTAGTGTTCTCTGACCTTTCCTTCACCAGCTCCTCGTCTCATTTTAGTAAACAATAATCATCTCATGAATCAGGTGCCAATCTATACATAGGAATGAACTGCGACGTGTAAAAGAACTACACAACGGATGGACGTCTTTCACAATCCTGAGGCCCCATTGTCTCTTTGCGAGTGATCCATTGCCCGACCATACAACTCAGCTCCTCGTCCAAGCCATGAATAGAAGATAGCGCAGCGTCAATTGCAGCCTGAGTTATGTCATCATTCACATGGTCCGATTGGTTCTGCTGCAAATTGACCGATGCCATATGCACATCTGCAGCGAGATTTGCGAACCACTCCCACGGAACACGATGGTCCGAGGCAGTCAAATTCAGCATCGTCGCTGTCACGAGGGCTGGTATCCCATCGACGACTCGGATGTCGTAGGCTATGGAATCTTTCACGTAATCCCATACATTTTCGATGAGTAACCGCCACCTCTCCTCGGCAGGGCTGAAAGGAAGATCCTTACCCGAGGACTTGATACGCCCGAAAACCACAAGAAGGCAGGCTGCAGCATCCAAATGATGACAATTTTGGTATTTGTCAACTAGGGAAATGCACCGATCGAGATGGCCATCACGGGTCAGACGTTGACACCACTCGTCGTTCTTTGTCAGGGCACAGATGATGCGGATGTAGCAAGAGTCTCGGTCAAGGTGGAAAGAGGCGTCGGGTCCAGCGTCGTGGATTTTCTGGTCACCATATGGACGTACGGCGGTTAAAATGGCGCAAGAAAACTCATCCAGGAGATGCGCGTTGATACCCTGTGACATCGAGGCACTGGTTATAGAAGTTAGTTCTTCTCGAGCTTCGCAAACGGCTCTAAGCGCGGTATGCCGGACTCGGGGAGGTCTGGTAGAGCGCATACAACGCATAAGCGAGTTGATGTAGGACCATCGCTTGGGAGGGCTCCCTAGTCCCTGCATGGCGCTCAGCACAAGCAGAGCATCACCTCTTGTTTCATCGTTTCTGTGATGCTCTGCATCAACAGCCAGGTAATCAATGAGCCAATCAAATTCTTGACAGCTGGGTGCGCGCCCGTCGCTGTCATACCATTGCAGATCACCAGTCCAAATCAAGTCTTCATCGTCCGGACGTGAAAGTTTATTGTCCAGTCCGTGGACAACAATTGTTCTCAGAGCAGTGCGGGTATCGGCCCAACACTTCCGTTGAGCGTCTGCTTCCATTAGCGGTGTATTCTTGAGCTGACCGTAGGCGGTACAACCAAGCATGAACGCATCGTGCATGAAACGATTTTGGGTTTCCAGAAATTTATCATCCCCAAAAAACGACAGAAGTTTCCGATCAATTTCCATCGACTGGATGCAAAGATGAGCCATGATTTTGCCATACTTTACATATAGCTCTTCCCTGTCACGACATGCCATGAAAATATCGCGTAGACGTGCAAAGGCTGCTGAAGCATCAAACTTCGGGGTCCATTGCACGAAAGGTATCATTATAGCTGCAGCCTCGACAATTTCAGGGTCCGTCGATGTCTCCAGTATCCATCGAATGGCGGACGATTTGGCGAATTTGCGACGAATCTCTATGGATTTTTTTGGAAGAAATCTTTGGCAGATGGCTGCAACCAGCTCCGAGATTGGTGTCTGGAAAGGACTATCCGGACGTAACACCGAAACGAGGATAGTGCCCACGTAGAAGAGAATGCCAAAAGATGTAGTGCATATGATGACGCTGGATATTGTGGTTTGCTTGGCCCACATGTTGGCGCTTAGTGAGAGACCGAAGAGCAGGAGCGACATCTGGAGTAGCATCAGAAATACCTGCAGGACGGTCTGCAGGCGGAAATATTTTACTCCATCTAGCTTCATCTGCCTCTCTATCCCACGTTCTTCGAGAGACCCTCGTCCCCGAACTGACTTATCAGAGTTCAGCCATTGTTTGCCCATGACAGCTCCGAATGCGGCCAAGACGCTGAATGCAAGGCTAGCGTAGGCAAGTGTTTGCATCCAGACCGTCGAGGAAGAAAACCCTGTAGATGGGGAAAGAGCGCTGATGTCAGGTACGGAATTTGGGCCATTAACACTGATCTGAATTAGATGAAGGAGGAGGACATTGGTAGTATCTCCTGGATTGGGTTGCATCCCGACGATGAAGGTGGAGTTGACAGCTGAGAACAGACCAGCCTAATACACCAGTGAGAGTTGCATCGAAAGACGTAGCAAGAAACGAACAAAAGTCAGAATAATGCCCATATCGTCATTGGCCCGATCGAGGAAGTCGTTGTCGTACTCAGTTGAAGCTTTCTTGTACGTGGCCCAAAACTTTGAATTATCATCTATTCCACGTTCTTCTGCGATGGTCGATCCTTTAAGGACAGCGAGAATGTTCTCCAGTGTGTCTGACCTTTTAGAACGATATATTTAGACGTCAAGTATAGCGTACTGATGAGTTGACATTCACATATTCTTAGCAAGACTTCCCTCGATAGACACAAGAGGATTCTCATTCGTGTTATTCGACCTGAGTTCATCCTGGATCTGCTCTGGGGTGTTTGACCTTTGAGATAATAGAGTCAGATGTCAAGTGTATCATGCCGATTGGTTGGTATTCACATATTATTGTCAAGGTCTTTCCTGTGTGTTCGTGAGTGTTATGGACAACTGAGTCAAGGTCGGTACTTACTCATTGATCAGGAGGTCGGTACCCATAGGTTGGGGACTAGGTTGTGGCGATGCGCTTGCCATGATTTTGACTGGGGGGACCTGGGAAAGTAGTAGTGAGGGGAAATATATAACTGGCATTCTGCACTGCGGTATCAAAAAAGCATGTTCTTGTCGAATGTGAAAGTCTTGTAGCCGGTTGTGACAGCACACGATGTGCCGCAGAATCAAGTCCTCGAGGCAGGCGTTCGAGATCTCCTGAGACGCTAATCTTGAGGCATGAGCTTACCATACTATTTTTGATACCCAAGAGCACGTAGAAGTACTAGATCAGCACCTCAGTACCCGGAGGAAACGAGGAGGAAACGGTGATCGGGCAGGCGAACTTGTATACATGACTTGCTTTAGTCACTGTACTGGCGTCAATTTTGACACAGAAGCATGCTCTTATCTGGCGCCAGAGCCTGCTTGTGTGTAGCACGAAACCTCGCGGTGCACTGGTTTCATAGTCATTAATAGTCACGAATACAATGAATTGAAAGTAAGTATACTTGGTAGATATATATCTCCCGGGCTCCGTACGCACATGGTTGATTTCGTCTCCGTATAGGTTCGAATGAAAAGTAGACCCCATCTCAAGAAGAGTCAGAATAAAAATAGGCATCGAACCGGGAGGTGTGTGTACGTAAAAGCATACACGTTCATCGTGGCCCCAAAAATCGGCGATTGTCCCTATAAGATAGGTCCCGGATCCTGTCCTCAATCATACGACGTAGATCGGCATACATGCCCTGCATAGACGATATTGCGGCGTCAACTGCATCCCCAGGTACACCACGACCCACAAAGTTCGCTCGTCTCTGCTGCAAATCGTACAAAGCTCCATTCACCTTTTCAGCAAGAGCTATCAACCAATCCCTCTGAACGCTACTATCCGAGCCTGGAAAATTCAGCCTCGTCGCTGTCACGATGGCCGGTAGTCCGTCGACATAGTCGCCATCTTTTATGTAATAGCGTGCATACTGCCATGTGTTTGAGATAAGTACCCGCCACCACTCCTGGGCAGGACTGAAACGAAGATTCTTTCCCTCAGGATCGATGCGACCAAAAATTGCAGGAAGATGTGATCTGAGAAACAGTGATTTTGATTGGTCCGCGTTATGGACTAGAGAGATGCACTGCTCGAGATGGCCATCACGGGCTAGACGTTGACACCACTCGTCGTTCTTTGTCAGGGCATAGATGAGGCGGACATAGCAATAGTCACGATCATTGTGAAAAGAGGCGTCGGGTCCACTGTCGTAGGTTGCCTTGTCGTGATCTGTGTCGTAGTCCGGACGTACAGCGGTTAAAAGAGCGCGAGAAAGCTGATGTACGAGATGGGCGTTGACACCATGTGGCATAGAGTCACTCCTCATGAAAGCTAGTTCGTGGATCGTCTTGTCGTGGATTGTCATATCATGATCTGGATGTAAAGCGAGAGAGAGATCATGCACAAGACGGGGGACAACACCCTGCGGCATAGAGTTACTTATCATAGAAGTCAGTTGGCGGATTGTCTTGTCGTGGATTGTCTTGTCATGATTTGGACGCACAGCAGTTAAAAGAGCGCAAGAAAGTGCATCCATGAGATGGCCGTCAACACCCTGTGGTATCGAGTCACTTGTTAGAGATGCTAGTTCTTTTCGAGCTTCGAAAGCAGCTCTCAGCGCGGCATGCCGGACTCGAGGGGCTTTGACAGAGTCCATGCAATGGACGAGCGACCTGATGTACGCAGGTCGCTTGGCAGGGCTCCCTAGTCCACGCATGGCGCTCAGTGCAAGCAGAGCATCGCCTTCTGATTCATCGTCTGTAGCTGTCCCTGGTGTTTCAAGGTCCGTCAGGTAATCGATGAGCCAGTCAAATTCTTCACGACCAGGTGCACACCCGTTATTATGGCGCCAGCGCAGATCACCTTCCCAAATCAGATGTTCATCGTCGGGAGGTGAAAGTTGATAATACAGCCCGTGTGCAACCATTGTTCTTAGATGGGTGCGTACATCTGGCAAGTGATGGTTCCACTGAGCTTGTGGAACAAAGGCACTGCGCTGTGCTTGAAGCTGGAAATAGGCGTCACGGCCATCCATGAACGCATCCCTGATGAAACGACTTTTGCCTCCCCAAAGATGAAGAACTTCAGAGTCCTTCGAAAGAAGTTTCGGATTGAGCGTCACCACCTGAGTGCAAAGATGGGCCATAGCCTTGCCATACTTCAGAAATGGCTCCTCCCTGTCACTGCATGCCCGGAAGTTATCACGTAAGCGTGTGTAAACTGCTGTAGCATTCAGATTCGGCGGCCATTGCACAAATGGCACCATTGCAGCCGCAGCCTCGACGATTTCCGGGTTCGTCGATGTCTCTAATATCCAGCGAATGGCGAATGATTTGCCGAATATGTCAGGGGCCAGTGTAAACTTGTTTGGAAAAATTCTTTTGCAAATGGCAACAAATAACTCCGAGGCTGGTGTCTGGAAAGGACTGTCCGGACGCAATGCCGATACGAGGATAGTGGCTGCAAAGAAGAGGACGCCAAAAGCTGTGGTGCAGACGATGACGCTAGATATCGCTATTTGCTGCGTCCATACATTGGCGCCTAACGAGAGACCGAAAAGCAGGAGCGAAATTTGTAGGAGTACAAGGAATGCCTGTAAGACGGTCTGCAGGTGGAAATATTCAAGCCCATTCAGCTTCATCTGCCTCCGTATGCCACGCTCTTCCAGAGTTCCTCGTCCCCGAGCTGCCTTGTACGAGTTAAGCCATTGCTTTCCCATGACAGCTCCAAAAGCTGCCAAAACGCTGAATGCGAGGCTAGCATACGCGAGCGTTTGCATCCAGACAATCGAAGAGGAATATTGCGTAGACGAGGAAATATTACTAATGTCGGGTGCAGAATTGGGGCCGTTAACAGTTATTTGGATTAGCTGGACGAGGAGTGCATTGGTAGTGTTTCCCGGATTAGGCTGCATTCCAACGATGAACGTAGAGTTGACGGCTGAGAATAAACCAGCCTAATACACCTGTCAGGCTTGTCTTGACAAATGTAAAAAGGAACGCACAAAAGTCAGGATAATACCCATGTCGTCATTCGCGCGCCCGAGGAAGTCGTCGTCGTACTCGTTCGAAACTTTCTTGTATGTCGCCCAGAACTTTGAATTTACATCTTTTCCACGTTCTTCTGCAATAGTCGATCCTTTGAGGACATCGAGAATCTGGTCCAGAGTATTCGACCTTAAAGATAGTATAATTAGACATGGAGTGCACCGTGATTGATTGATATTTACATATTTTCAGCAAAACCTTCATCGATAGATACCACAGGTTTCTCGTTCGCATCATTTGGCTTGATACTACCCTGGATCTCCTTCAGGTTATTTGACCTTTGAGACAGTATCGTCAGACATCAAATATAACATGCTGATTGATTGACATTACATGTTCTGAACAAGATCGACCTCGATCACATCCCTGTATTTAATGAGCGTTACGGATAACTCGGTCTAGCTTACCACTTACTCGTTGGTTGGGAGGTCGGCACCAACAGGCGAGGGACTGGGTTGTGATAATGCGCTTGCCATGTTTTGGGCCGGGAGGACGTAGGAAAGGGATATATAGTTGGCACTCTACACATCAGAGAAGCACATTCTTATCTGACGCCAAAATCCTGTGGCCGATTCCATCGGAATCTTGAAGATGCCACAAAATCAAACCCTGAAGGCAAGTGGCGTTTGAATTCTGCCAACCCACTCATCTCGAGGCATGAGCTTACTACGTTGTTCTTGATTCTGAAGAGCACACAGAAGTATGTACTAAATCAACACCTGGAGAAAACGAGGGAGACATGGTGACAGGAACTTCGGAAGTATATTACCTACTTGGGCACTGTGCTGGCGTCAATTTTGACACTGGAACATTCTCTTATCTGGCGCCAAAGTCTGCTGCATACATTTCTGATGCCTCCAAACAAGTAGCTTTAAATAATAACGGTCATGCAGATACACGAGGAGGGAAGTCGAAAATCCTTGGAGATGTCCGCATGATGCTTCCGCTATCGAAAGGATTCATGGATATAATCTACAGAGTTTTGAAGCCGTAACCAGACTCGAAAGTTCGATTCATCTGCACCGTGCAAGGTAATAATGCGTGAAGCACTAGGCATTACGGAGTTCGCGAGTAGAGTCACTGTCCGTCACGTGATGAGGTAGAGCAAGTTGTCTCATGGCGTAGTCATATTGTTGAACCAACGTACGAGGTGGAGGTTTTAGCTGAAGGGTCATCAAGCCTTCAGCAGATTGGCTCGTGACTCATCAAGGTGTGTATTCCATTCAGTACCCATTTGGTGACTTTAATCGTCGGTTCATACCACGACAGGATATATTTCACTGCTCTCGTAGCGCAGGACAGAAAGGCCTCCTGTTTGAGAAACCTGTCACTCGCCATGATAGATTATAATGGAGCAAAATCCTCACCTACAATATAATCGCATACTTGGAACACAATGAGTGGGAGTCCGGAGCCAAGAGCACAGCATGACCATTGGTAGAAAGCACAGGCCATTGTTGTCTATTGTTGTGCAAAAGCCTTGTACCTGATTACATAACAGTTTCTATTGTCTCAACGTCCATTGTCTGACCGCGTTCCCACGGGAAGGACAATAGTGAAGCGGAACTAAAGCCACAATTGAAACAACAAAAATGCGGCAACGGCAGACTGGCTTTCGACGTTTCCCTTCCTTATACTATTCAGACGATTGCAGACGGCGAGCTCATCGCGTTGAACGACGATGAAAAACCATGATCCAACATCAGATCCTTCGATTCGGTCAACAATTCATTCAGCTTCTTCATCAACACTTGATATAAAAAATGACACCAATGTCTCTGAGACAACCTCAACTCACGACATTCGGAGCATTCATGCAGCACCTGTACCATCAATGAAGTTGCTGTTCTCATTCCTTACTCCGCGAAGGAAGCTGGTCCTTCTAACACCAGCCATTTTGTCTTCTGTCGCTACCGGTGCCATTGCTCCCCTCATGACTTATGCCGTTGGGCAGTCATTCAACGCTTTTGCCGCTTTTCCATTGACACATAACCCACCACAATCCGCCAAAGATGCACTGCTTCATGGTGTGGGCATGGCAGCAATCGAGCTTGTAGCACTCAGTATCAGCGCGCTAGTCATGAGCAGCATTACGAGCAGCTTGTGGATTTCGACTGGGGAGCACAATGTTGTGGAACTTAGACGGCTCGTGTACCAGTCCGTGGTGAACAAGGAGATGACATGGTTCGATCTTCGTATGGGGGTGGACGGGTCTGCACCTGCAGGCCATGTACAAGACGCGTCCGAAGATTCCCCTGTAGGCGCTGGCGGTCTCATGGCCAAGTTTGCCAAGTTAGCAAATTTTCTTATTCGTTCTGAGTCCTTAAAATTCTGATTGTGCTTTCACAAATCCAACAGAGAAACCGATGAAGTACGCGCCGCATCGTCGCTGGCAGCAGGCCAGCTGCTTCAATATTTAACCACTACCATCACGAGCCTTGTGCTCGCATTCGTTTGGTCGCCACTCCTCACCCTTGTCATTCTTTCAGCCGCCCCGGCATTAATTATCATTCAAGCATTCTCTCAAATCCTTGCGGGTCCTCTCCTTGCTCGTGAGCGCACTTTCACCGCGAGTGCTGCTACTGTCGTAGAACGTGCAGTATCTGCAATTGCCACTGTCAAAGCATTCAACGCAGCTACACACGAGGCTCGGGTACTTTCCCGTGTGCTCAGCCGCGTCAGGGCAGCTGCGAATGGACTTGCAGGCATCTGGGGCCTTACAAGTGGTTTGAGTCAGTTCGTCACAATGGCAATGTTTGTACAGGGATTCTGGTACGGAGCTCACCTTGTTCGCGAAGGCAAGAACACGCCCGGTCAAATCATGAGCGTTTTCTGGGCATGCCTCATCGCAACCAGCAACCTCCAGATGGCCGTACCCCTGCTCATCACCTTCATGAAGGGCAAGGTCGCGGCTGCAGAACTCGCAGGCATGATCTCTGAAGCGCATCAACCATCCTCAAAGCGTCGCCTACAAGAACTCCGCAAAATTCAACCAAAGTCATTTTATGGTGAACTGAGCCTGACTGGCGTGTGCTTCGCATATCCTGCACGACCGGACGTCCAAGTACTTCATGACGTAACCATGTACCTCCCCGCACGTGAGACGACATTCATCGTTGGATCAAGTGGTTCTGGAAAGTCCACGCTTGGTGCAATCTTGATGGGGATTTACAATCCGAATTCTGGCTGTGTTTTTCTAGATGAGCAGGATGTGCGATACATTGACGCTGCGTACGTGTCGGGCCGCATAGCTGGCGTGGCGCAGGGTGCATCGTCTGCACCTGTCTTCCCAGGAAGCCTTCACGAGAACGTAGCTCTCGGCACTGTAGGAAATGGAAAGCGAGTGGAGGACGTTACCAGAGCAGAAGTGGAAGAGGCGTGTAGAGTTGCGATGCTTGAGTCTTGGGTTACTGGTTTAGATCAAAGCTACGAGACGCTATTGAGCGGTACTGGTGCGGAAGGCATTCAGTTGAGTGGTGGACAGCGCCAGAGGCTCGCGATCGCGCGGGCGCGGATACGTGATCCTGAGATATTGATTCTGGGTAAGTGTTATACTTCTCTCTTGTATATCTAGTCTCTTAGTCATGTTGCGTTTCAGATGAAGCAACATCGGCATTAGACCCCCCGACCCGCGCACTCATTTTGGCTGCTATTCGAAGATGGCGACAGGACCGCACGACAATCATCATTACGCACGACGTTGCTGCAATTGAAGAGAATGACTTTGTCTACGTAATGCGGGAGGGTTCTGTGGTTGAGCAAGGCTTCCGATCAGATCTCGAACACGCAGATGACGAATTTGCTCGTATGCTTCGTACTGGCGGGATCGCAGTTGAAGACGACCTCCCTGAATATGATGCAGTCGCAGCAATCCTCGCAGGTGAGGATGAAGAAGAGGAAGAGCTCCCAGTCCACGAACGACACATGAGCGTAGCCCCTACATTGGGCGGCATGCGCCCCGTTACGGCAACACTTGGCAACTGGATGTTTGATGTGGTTGCGGAGCTCACAAAATCGGGTACAGCACCACCACCTCTTCCTACCGCAGCAGAGAAAGATAGGGACTGGAGGATGAGTCGATTTATCCCCACTAGTGCGTTACCCATAGAGGAGATACCAGAGTTCAAGGGTGGTGCGGCAGGGAGACAGCGGAGACCAAGCAGTATGTCGATATTCGTCCCCGAGATCATGGTCCCCCCCCGCACATACGGCGGCCATCGTTTCAGCTTGCAGTTCACCCCTACCTCCCCAACATTTTCACATCCAATGCCAGAGCCAGTATGCATGGTCGAAGATGATGAGGAATTCGAGGCGGAGAAGGAAGCATTGAAACGCAGCGCTGAGGAAGCTGCGAACAGGAGAGAGCGCAGAGAGCGCAAGTACCATGGCGTCCTACAGAGCGTCGTCGTGCCTCCATCTGGACATGAGGATACCCAGGACCAATCGAACCTTTCCTCAACTCCCGGCCTTTTCGCCCTTCTCCGCGTTGTGTACCCCACCATCCCCGCCAAACCAATCGTTTTCGTTGGGCTCACCATATGCCTGCTAAGCGGGGCGATGACACCCATATTTTCATTCCTCCTTTCCAGGCTCATTGTTCTAGTCTCGGCTGGTGGCTCTGATGCCAGCATGATCAACTCGTACGGTGGTCTCGTTCTTGGAATTGCGGCCCTTGATGGGCTCCTTCTTGGTTCCAAATTCTTCTTTATGGAAACCTCCGCCATGCGCTGGGTCACTCGCCTCCGCGACATCGCTTTCTCCCGTGTACTCAGTCAGGACAAGAGTTGGTTTGACCGTCCCGAAAATGGCGCAGCTAAACTCACACAAGTCATTGTGAAGGATGGCGATGACGCTCGTACGTTGATTGCTGTCGTGGTAGGCCAGATTGTTGCTGTTGGCGCAATGATGATGATTGGCCTCCTCTGGGCGATGGCTTGGGGGTGGCAATTGACACTCGTTGGGCTGGCTATTGGACCTGTGTTTGTCGGAGTCATGGGCCTTCAGACCAATCTTATGGGGAAATGCGAGGTACGCAATAAACGGGCTCGTGAGGAGGTTGCCAGGGTGTACTACGAGGTAAGTGTTTGACATTGCCAGATGTTTCTCTTCTTGATTTGTTCTCTAGTCTATTCTCAACGTCCGTAGCATTCGTGCTATGTCTCTTGAGCCAATCCTTCAGGCTCAGTTCGACAAGGCTGTTTCACGGTGCCTTTCCACCGGTATCCGCGGCGCTTTCGTCGAGGGGTGCTCTTATGGTGTCGCCAGCGCTCTCATCTACTTGGCCGAGGCCCTTCTTTTCTATGTTGGCGCTGTTCTCATCGCCAAAGGCACATACACATACCTGCAGATGTGTCAAGTCCTCAACCTCGTCGTGTTCACTGTCTCTATCGGCTCCCAACTCATGTCCTTCACTCAAAAGATTGCCAAGTCCGTTCTGGCCACACACGATCTGCACGAACTCGTCAAGCTAGACACGACCAGTTCCGAGTCTCGGGGTATCCTCCGTCCGAGGATCGAGGGCGATCTTGTCTTTAACAATGTGTCATTCTCTTACCCTACCAATCCTGATGTCTCTGTCTTGAACAAGATGTCAATGCGAATTGCAGATGGAGAGTGCGTGGCGATTGTGGGCACTTCTGGGTGTGGCAAGTCAACTATAGCATCACTCCTCCAACGTCTATATGAGCCTACTTCGGGCACCATCTTGGTAGGCCTCAGTGAACTCCGCGCAACGGATATCAACTATCTTCGCGACCATGTTGCGGTCGTCAGTCAAACCCCAAATCTCTTTGACGCGAGCATCCGAGAAAACATTGCCTACGGACGAGTCGGCGAGGATAACGGAATGAGCGATGCAGACGTCGAGCGCGCTGCTCGTGCAGCCAATGTTCACGAATTCGTGATGTCACTGCCACAGGGCTATGACACACTCATTGGCGAGAACGCGTCTCTTATCTCAGGTGGACAAGCGCAGCGTTTGCAAGTTGCACGCGCACTTGGACGACCTGCGAAGATTCTGATTTTGGACGAGTGTACTTCAGCGCTCGATCCTGCCAACCAGACGGCTGTCCTAGAGACGATACGGGCTGCGAAGGTTGGGAGGACTACTATCATGGTGACACACAAGGTGCCCGTGATGAAGATGTGCGACCGTATTCTTGTGGTCGAGGATGGCCAGGTGCGCGAGCAAGGCACGTATGAGAGTCTCATGGAGAGCAAGGGCCTCTTTGCCAGGCTTGCAAATGGTGGAGAGTGGGTCAGCGAGTAAAGGCTCGCTGGCTGCTGTATTTGTTTCTTTTTCATTGGACTTTCTTATGTTCTAACGGCTATAACTTTCTGCCGTGATAGCTATACTTTCGACATTCACTCTATTCTTTTGGTTGTTCTTTCTTTCTCTGCTTTGTGCAAAGGACACTTTCACGACTACGCATTTGTAGTACTACCACAATCATTTATTCACTCATCTGTACTGTAGTCACTATCAAAGAAATCTATATGTTGTACGATTGCAATAAATCTAGAGTGAACGTGAAAGTCAGGATCTTGGGCGCTCCCCAATCATAGGGGGTTGCTCAATTCATTCAGTTCAATTGGGTGCTAAGCGTCGTCAAACTTTGTCCTAAACGGGACTTGTACCTAACATTTTGGTGGTCCCAGATCGGTATGCATTATGACCATTTCAACTGTACTCTGACTTGTTGATTCTCAGCTAAGTTGCTCATGATGATTGCTAATGCTAACGCAGTGCCAGGAAAACGCCTAAGCAAGTTGATCGAGGATTCAAAGAAATCGGTCAATCTGTCACAGTAGTCAGTCGAGGAGTCCAGGAATTAAAAGACGTGCAAGAGGCTGGCAAGAAAGGTGAGCAACTTACCGCTAGTTACCCTCTCATTTTGTTCAATGCACATAGACAAGGAACTTTGAAAGTTCCTTGAATGGATGAATCCCGTGTTTTGTGATGACAAGCACGCAATTTGTCATAGTCAGCGAAACCCCAAGACCAGTCGTTGGATTTTTGAGGTCGATCAGTATAAGAGCTGGAGGACGTCGGATTACGGATATTTATGATTGACTGGTCAACGTCAGTTATATCATCCGCTATTAATTGCATGTCGCTGACGCTTGCAACAGCTGGACATGGAAAGACAATCCTTGCGTAAGTTTGGACTGGGACCGGTTTTAGAGAGCTCCGATTAACTACTCGACATGCAGTTCCTCCATTATCGACGACATTCAGCGCAACGGTGAAGCAGAGCTTGCTTATTTCTATTGTTGTTTTCGATACGACAGGACGAGAAACGTGGCTACAGTATTACGCTCCCTGGTTGTTCAGCTGCTCCAGCAATCTAAGGACGATTGGATTACGTTTATATGCGAGCCAGGGCTGCAAGAAAAAGAGGTTCTCGTTTCTCTGCGAAACGTCTGGCAACAACATTGTTTTCAACAGCCGTATCCCACAGATACGGAACTTTTACGAAAGCTTTTGGTGGAAGCGTCTACGCTAGTCCGCCGACCAGTCCTCGTGATTGACGCCATAGAGGAATGCAAGGACCACCCCACCCTGGTCGAGCATTTAGTAAGCCTTGCTGAAGATGCTAGATTACAACTTCTCGTCACTGGCAGAAGCCATCCAGACATCAAATCATTTTTCCGTGGTCTCCCTACTGTATCGCAGGAGGACCGCGCTCAACAAATATATACATCTGCACATTTCAGAGCATCTCGATACTCAAGAACGCTTATTGTGCCTATCTGAAGAGCTGAAGCAGACAATTTTGAAGAAATTGTCAGAAAAGGCGGAGGGCATGTGAGTGAAGCAGTCTGCACTCATTCCTCGTAAATTCACCATCGTATTATCACACGCAGGTTTCGCTGGGTTCAGTGTCAACTGGACATAATCATAGCGTGCAAAAGACCTAGCAGTATTCGGAAAGCCCTCAATGACCTTCCAGCAGGACTGGACGAGATGTATGACAGGATGATTGAATCCATCGGAGAAAGTGGGGAAGACGAAGGCCTGATTGCCCAGCGTTGCTTGCTTTTGGTAACCGGCGCATTCATCCCTTTGACGCTTGACCAGCTCAATGAAGCCATGATGATTGAAGTTGGGCAATGCAGTCTAGACCTGGACCTACGTGTCACGAACCCATGTAGAGGATTTGTGACCTATGACGAGAAAACTGGCATCGTCGCTTTATCTCATCTTAGCGTCAAAGTATGATATATTAAACTTCATCATCCTATTCGTCTACTGATGCGCCATGTAACCAGGAATATCTGATCAGTCGCCCCAACAAGATCTTCAAATCAGCCTCAGACATTCACGCACGGATCTGTGAACTGCTCGTCACGTATATGTTATACGACTTTGGCAGTGAGGTCTGCACAAGAAGTACGAGACTATCTTTCGCATATATGCATAGTTACGGAACTGATGGCCAACATCCAGCTTTTGATTTTGATTTTGATTCTGATTATGATCCTGACATTTTCAAAGATAATTCATTATTAAAGTATGCAATATTAGGATGGAAGCATCTTGGACATGTTTCGGATGAGGATCCGGATTCTATGACCGCCCTGTCACGGCTGAACTCGGAGTTTCGTCAAAACGACGAGAAGCATTGTGTGCTTAATAGGTGGTTGAGTGCGCTATCGTTGTTTCAATGATATTCAATCCCAATGTGTCAGGTGAGTGTCTCTTTCATTCAGCCGTATAATTTACCGATTAGCGAAGGTTGGAATGAGTCGCATGCCGACATCTCATCTCGTAATCATTCACTTCAAAAGAATGTCCAATTTTCCTGGACAAGTGAGCAGCATGTCTGTAGCCAAATGTTCATGGAGGAGACAACTTTACCAGCATGCTACAACATTTAGACAAAGACAAAGACTCGACTGGCCCCTCCCTTTTTCTCCAGATTAGCAAGACGTCGAAGGACAATGTCTTTAAATTTGCGGTGAAATGCGTACTCGAAGTCTACAGAGGTCCTTTGCCTTAGTCTTGAGGTAAGTAATAATTCTTCTGAATCATCCGGAGTTCTCATCTTTATGAACAGGATACTATATGTAGCAGTTGTCAATCATCTGGAGTCACGAGGAGACGTATGCTTGTGTGGTCATCCGTCACGACTGAGGACTCACGCTGTGTCTAGTCTTTGTAGGTTATGAGCCCTGACGCGATGAGCGAAGTTAGATGGTTGGAATACAAACCAACCCATATAGGTCACTTTATGCTATCTTTTCCCCTCAGTCATCACGACTGAGGGTGAGCCACTATTCGTTCGGACTGTACTTAGACACTGACGGATTGTTTATATTAGACTCACGCTGTGTCTAGGTACATTACAATTCAGTCTGTTCCATCACGACTGAGGACTCACACTGTGTCTAGTCTTTATAGGTTATGAGCCTGCTGCATTCTCGAGGTAGCGAGCGCCTAATGAATGCCCAATATAATTAAACTTTGCATTTTACTTTGCATTTTCCCGACTCATCTAGATCCATCCCTTAATGAACCGGCGAACTTGGCTGCTTGTAGCCTGTCTTCGGTGGCTGTGGGAGCGGAGTTGTAATATTTATATTGATGTGCTCATTACAGAAAGTCACAAATGTGCAAGTATTGCATACATCACGACTGTATGTAAGCTAATCATACAAGTATTCTCCAACAGATAGGTCAGAGCAACGGCAGCTGGCAACAGGTCTCCTTGCATTTCAAAACACCTATTTGCACTCGACGGCCGTCCAGTACTGGCTCTCATTGTCGGGAGCTTGCCCAACGCTCACCTGGAGTAACGTTGGTCATAAATGAAGCCAAAAAATGTTAGCGATGAAAACAAACCGGAGTGCCGTCTTTCCCGTCTTTGAGAAACCACACCTCATTTACGTTTGGTGAACGGATCCTACATATAGATGTGGTAAGTTAATTCTCGATGCAATTAGGATCGAAAACTGCACTCACTCAAATTTCTTGTCGACTACTTTGCAAATCTGGAGCACCTGGGGATTGGGGTAGAAACCTTTGACTTCTCTTTCCTATGATTTCACACTGTCAGCAATCTTGTATCTGCTAACACCAGAGAGACCAACCTTCAAGTCGTTCCCAAGGTACAACTGTACCGTAGTATCAAGGATAGTCACACTAACACCCTGATCATCCAAGTTTCTCTGGATAACGACTTCTAACTATGGGCGTTGATGAGCACAGGAAGCACATTGCTATAACGGTGCACACATACACTGTCACTTGGGCCAGCGTCGTAGCCGGTGAAGACGTTGTCCTTTGACATGCGGAAACGCAGGTTTGGATACATAACATTGGAGAGGCATTCTCCGGTGGTGATCATGTTGCTCATGGTTGATTGAAGATTCTGTCGAGTGTTGATTGAGAGAGGGTTGTTGATAGAAACTAACAACAGCGCCGCGATATTTATACCCGACAGAAAGCTCCATTACTAGTTTTAGATAGGCCAAAGTCAGCATCACGCCCCGTCTGGGCCTTCAAGGCTCAGGTCTTGAGATTACGACCCACTTGGCTTCGGTCACTGATCAAACACCGAATTCCGTTGAAAGCGAGTTCTTTGTGGTGAGTCAAATACTTCCGAATTACTACTGCACGTCACGGTGGCACCGACTTATTGACCTAATCATTCCTCGGGTCGCCTCCGGTTCATTGTTCTACTACTAGTACATTCCCATTTCAAACAATTGGGGTACTAGAAGCAGAGTGACGAAACTAGTTCCCCACCAGCCATCCGAAAATTTTTGGTTCCTAGAGGAGTCACGTCACTTCAAGGTGCAAGCAGTTGCTCACTCCTCTGAACATCCAAGTACGTTCCCAGTCAGTTCAACGCCTTCGTTCGACAAAACTCATTTCTCTCTGTGAGATCCAAATTCTAACTTAGCAAAGCGCCCACTGTTCATACATGAACACGCCCTATTTTCATCACGCTCTGGCTTCCACTCATTCACCCCTTCGAGATCAACTATGAAGGAGCGTCGGTTTTTATCAAAATACTTATATTAGCGCATCATATTGCACATATGTACGTGTAGTCTTCAGGTTTGTTAATAGAAGTTGCCACCGCTCAGTTTATCCTAAGTGGGGCACATTACATGGTACTCGGACGAATAACAAGGGACGTTAGACTCGTACAAGCAGGGCAATTGAATTGAGTCCCACGAAGTAGCATTCAGGGGTGCAGTGAATCTTCCATTGAAACTGTCGAGTCTGTCGTTGCCCTAGTACAAAACTGGATCCGAGCAACACTAAGTTCTTGCGGGGGATCAGACAAAACATTATGCTGCCATACCTCATTTATAACTACTAAGTATCCCCTCAGTCTATTCCTCAGGCTGAGCGCCCATCATTTCGTAAGTCACTTTTTGGCGTGGTAACGGCGAAACTTAGCGTGACTCACGAAATGACGAATAGACTGCTGCAATACCAGCCAGCCTATGCCATTTGGATCATATCAGGTGTACAATCCCAGTAAAAATCGGCCACAAAGAGGTAAATGATAGGCATCTAAGCACATGTCCAGGTAGAGATTTACGACCCAGTTTAGTACTAGTGAGTCAACATCAGCTTCAATGGAAGATTCACTGCACCCCTGAATGCTACTTCATGGGACTAAACTCAATTGCCCTGCTTGAGTTCACGGTACCCTGTTATCAGTCGGATCTTCTCGGTTCCTCCAAACCCTGCACATAAAAAGTCCGAACACCGTCACGACATTCACAACCACAACGAAAGGACCCTTGGAGAAACTCGAAAGAACCGAGCGAGGTCCGAGTGATAACAGGGTACCGGAAACCGGAAAAGACCCCAGACTTCGAGCGGGCTCAAGATGTCGTCACTCCCCGCATGCTTCCCTTCCCTTGCTCCTCCATGACTTGAGTTCGGATAGCAGGAAGACGACGCACCGCTCTCGTCAGTTTTCCCCGGAAGGTTATCTGACCACGAAGAACGTGAGGGAATGAATGAGAAAGAGGTAGCTACTTTGTTGAATATAACCATCGAAGAGGCAAGTGTTGACGCCCACAGCGACATCGAGACACCCATATCCATCAAGCGAGCATGTCCAAAGCCGCTGAGCAAGCAGCTTTTGGGACGTAGCAGTCCCAAGGCAATGTACAAGAATGAAAACGGTGCATAAGCTATTCATGCCGCCAGTCGATTATTCGCGCTGTGCTAATTCGTTTATTTGATTTTGTGACATAGATTGCGTAGTAATGATACAGCCTGTACTCTTGCGCAACTCATCAACCGCTTTGATATTCTGTTGTCATTGTTATTCTTTCACCAAATGATGTCTTTCTTTCAACGTCGTAAGGCTGTTCCCATCATCACTTTCATGCTGACATGGTAGTTAGTCTTTAGACTTTGTGTCATTTGCATTATAGCATGTAAGTAGTTAGCATGTCATCGATAATTATATATTGAACTTGCAGTCAACTCCTTGAAAACGCAAAGCACATGAAATGGATCAGGGTGTCTCATTGTAGTAGGGTACCCTGGACAAGCGAAAAATGTGAGTATGTAAAATGAGTTGGGTTGGTCAATGGTCGAAGTTCAAGTGGTGCCCAAGTACAGTGGTTAAAACGAGGGTATGTAGTGGAATATTCTATTCTATTTACATAATCTAAGTAGTCATCCATGAAGTGCACTATTGAAAGTACTGAACTGTGAGATGGGAACATGGGTGAAGCGGACTGGAACTAGCGAGTCGTCGAACTCGTTGGTCATGACTTCGGACTCAGTCTCGTGTGCGGTGATATCTACATATTGTAAGGACGGAGCGATGTGCAATTTTCGTGTCAACGTCATGTGCACGCTCCACTCGACATAGACATCTGGTGGGCTCCTTGCAGTATTGGCCGAGTCACTCAACTCCTGACAGCGCTGGGAAGATAAGGCTGATCTAAATAGCCAAAATTGGAAATGACATCACGTGACTTGCCAGAGCGGCCGCAATAATATATGCAGAGGATGTCCTTTACTTTCGTCGCTAAAAGCAATATTACGACCTGAAGGCTCCGCAATCAACGTAACGCACCATAAAGAACTCCTCAGTTTTCCGGCAAGAGAAGTGTGCTGGTTACTTCTGTCAGTGTCTGCGAGCCTTGCATAGTGTGGTTTCTATTACTCACTGTATCGAATCCAATGTTATTCTATCATTGATACATGCCGGGGTACGCAGGACACCATTGGAATATGGATGCCAGCGACTCGGAAGACCTGACCTCCGATCAACGAAAAAAAACAGGTTAACAGTTGTCTTGAGAATTCACTCCTCATCCAAATTCATACGTTTTATATCCGATATTTAGCCAATAAAAGGACCCGTGTTATCCTAGTGAAATGGGTGTCGGATCACCGGCTGAGTGCCAGGTATCATAAAATGTTGGATACTCCAACGTCCCCAGCTCATCAGGCTGATTCCAATACACATTCTACGTCGTTAATTGGTTTCTAATTTTTGTTCCTACGATCATATCCTATCCCACTTGACATCATAATGATGGAAAATTTCATCACAAGCGCTAATTGTACTAGTGTCTTCGCAGTTATGGTGTTGCTCGGCGTGTTATACAAGACATCTCCCCTAGCAGGTAGGAAGGGCATCCTGCTTCCACCTGGACCTCCCGCCCGTTGGTCTTGGAGCAATGCTTTTCCTACTGCGAAGTGAGTTTTGGCAGCCTTATCAGAAGCTGATGCAGATCGTCCACTCAGCACTGCCCATGCACTGACTGACTTAGTTCGAGAGTATGGACCGATTGTGTCGTTCCGACAAGGTGGCCAAGTGATAGTTGTCATTGGCAGCATTGAGGTATACTATCCATACATTTAGCTTCCTCCGACAATGACCAGATATCGGCCCCTTTACCAGGCAGCCACAGACATCATGGAGAAGGAGGGTGGGTCACTGGGAGATCGACCTCGGTCCATTGCTGCGGGTGAGATGCTCTCAAATGGAATGCGTTTACTCCTGGCTCGTTCTGGCGAACGATTCCGGCGCCTCCGAAAAGCAATACATACGCATTTACAGCCAAAGGCGGCAGAGACATACCAAGGTATCCAGCGCGAGCATACGATGGATTTTATATTGGACGTGCTGAATGACCCGATGAACCACCATAAACACGCACATCGGTACGTCATCACTAAGATTTTTTGTGGTCTTTTCATAGCTATGATACCTCAAGGTATGCAGTATCAGTCATTCTTCGGGTGACTTATGGAAAGTCTGCGCCTACTGCCAACACCGATCCCGAAGTTGTCGGTATCCGCAGAGTCATTGAACGTTTCCTGGCTATAATTCGCCCAGGAACTTATCTCGTCGATCGCGTACCCCTTTTGCGTTACCTGCCTGGTTACGGGAAACAACTTCATGAGTGGCATCATGAAGAGCTAGAGCTGTTCAGGCATCAACTGAGCCGCGTCAAGAGTGAAATGGTGAGAAGCTTTCTGTTTCGGCAAAGATATGTCACTTATATCATGTTGTACCCAGGATCAAAACATAGCTAGCTCGTCTTTTGCCAAGACTCTATTGGAGAATACAGAAGAGCACCGACTCTCTACAGATGAGATGTCATATCTCGCCGGAACACTCTTCGAGGCAGGATCTCATACGGCAAGTCATGCAACTTATTAATCTCCGCCAACTTACTCAATTTTAATTCAGATCACCGTCGGAATAACCAATATGATCATGGCTGCGGCATGCCACCCACTGGCTCAGGCAACGGTGCATGAAGAACTCGATATGATCATTGGGTCAGACAGAGGTATGCCAAAGGGTACAAAGAGTTTGATCTCTCGATCAATTTTTTGTGGTAGCGCCGACATTTCAAGACTTAAGCTCGCTCCCTCAATTGCACGCGTTCTTGTTGGAAGCTTTGCGATGGAGACCCATCAATACTATAGGTAAGTTTTTACTTCAGAACACTCCTGCACGATGCTGACATGCGCATCAGGATCTCCCCACCGTGCAACTAAGGATATTTTTTGGGTCAGTGTCTTAAATTCATTGTAACCATGAGTACGTTCTCATTCTAGCATACGTGCGGTTAGCAAGGATACTGCATTCCTGAGAGTGCAATAGTCTATGGGTGCCATTGGTAAGGTGTCGCTTCACGATGTGCATTGCTTCATTAACCGCGTGTCTTCAGGACTCTTTCTCGCGATCCTATCTTCTTCCCAGATCCTGAAAATTTCAATCCCCAGCGTTGGCTTGATTCCGAAGGCCGCATTAAGGACAAAATGAACTTGAAGTTCCTCGCATACGGCTTTGGTAGACGGTAAGTCGTGCCTGCGTCGTTTTTTCACACTGATCAACGAGTTTCACGTGTCATTTAAAGTGTATGTCCCGGTCTGCACCTCGCAAATAACTCATTGTACATTAACCTCGCGCTTCTCTTGTGGTCTTTTCGTATCGCTCAACGACCTGATGCTCCGATCAACACGCACGCATTCAACGACGCGGCTATTTCCATTGCAGCGCCATTTGAAATTGATGTGATTCCCCGGATGAAAGTTGCGAAGCTGAGAGAGATGATGGCGACTAGTGGGCGTATGAATTGAGGGTATCATATGGAATTTCTGTTCGATGCTCCCGCTGTTTTTGAGGACCTCGTCTTCAGGAAGATTACCCCTTCAACAAGTATATCATCAACCTGGGTTCAGTATAATGATCCGGGGCCTGCAGTAGGAAGAATTCCTTCGTTATATCTATGTACCATATTTTAGCCTATCATATGTAAGGAAATGGTCAGAAGCAAGTCGCATGACTCACATGTGCGAACCGTACGCGGAGAGTGAGTCCGAGTAGCAGTGTTGTTGTTAAACCGGGTTATAGCCAAATAGGTTATAACCGGTACGTCCTGATTTGAATTAACCGGAAAATACATATGACCGAGTGATACAATGCATTACCCTGATGAGCATCTAGTGGTTACACCTCACTTGCACTTTGTAGCTACAATCGTTAATGCACAACATGTTTCTTGTAATTACACTGCATAATACCCTCAATTGACCCAATTAACTCCTGCCAAACCGGTACTGTGGGCATTCTCTTGGAATCACTCTGTACGGTGCGCACATGGGAGTCATGCGCCTCGCTTCCGACCATATGGTAGACTAAATTATGATACATCGATAGAGCGAAGGAATGCTGCCTACTGCAGGCCCCGGGTCACGCAGTAGTTATACTGAACCCAGACTTATGACTCTTTGAAGGAGTGATCTTCCTGAAGACGAGGTCCTCAGAAACAGCAGGGGCATTGAACAAAAATTCCATATGATACCTTCAATTCATACGCCTATTAGTCGCCATCATCTCTCTCAGCTTCGCAACTTCCATCCGGGGAATCAGATCAATTTCAAACGGCGCTGCAATGGAAATAATCGCGTCACTGAATGCGTGCGTGTTGATCGGGGCATCAGGTCGTTGAGCGATACGGAAAGACCACAAGAGAAGTGCGAGGTTAATGTACAATGAGTTATTTGCGAGGTGCAGACCGGGACATACACTTTAAATGACACGTGAAACTCGTTGATCAGTGTAAAAAACGATGCAGGCAAGACTTACCGTCTACCAAAGCCATATGTTATGAACTTCAAGTTCATTTTGTCCTTGATGCGGCCTTCGGAATCAAGCCAACGCTGTGGATCGAAAATTTCAGGATCTGGGAAGAAGATAGGATCGCGAGTAAGAGTCCTGAAGACACGGTTAATGAAGCAATGCACATCGTGAGGCAACACCTTACCAATGAGACCCATATACTATTGCATTTTCAGGAATGCAATATCCTTGCTAATCGTATGCATGCTAGACTGAGAACGTACTCAGGGTTACAACGAATTTAAGACACTGACCCAAAAAATATCCTTAGTTGCACGGTGGGGAGATCCTGATGGGCGTGTCAGCATTGCGCAGGAGTGTTCTGAAGTAGAAACTACCTATAGGACCGATAGGTCTCCATCTCAAAGCCTCCAACAAGAACGCGTGCAACTGAGGGAGAGAGCTTGAGTCTTGAAATGTCGGCGCTGACCCAAAAAATTAATCAAGAAATCGAACTCTTTGTACCCCTTCAGAATACCTCTGTCTGACCCGATAATCATATCCAGCTCTTCATGCACCTTTGCCTGAGCCAGTGGGTGGCACGCCGCAGCCATGATCATATTGGTTATTCCGACAGCAGTCTGAATTAAAATTGAGTAAGTTGGTGGAGATTAACAAGTTGCATGACTTGCCGTGTGAGATCCTGCCTCGAAGAGTGTTCCGGCGAGGTATGACATCTCATCTGTAGAAAGCCGGTGCTCCTCTCTATTCTCCAACAGAGTCTTGGCAAAAGATGGGTTAGCTATGTTTTGATCCTGGGTACAACATGATATAAGTGATATGCGTTTACCGAAACAGAAAGCTTCTCACCGCTTCACTCTTGACGCGGCTCAGTTGATGCCTAAACAGCTCTAGCTCTTCATGATGCCACTCATGAAGCTGTTTTCCGTAACCAGGCAGGTAGCGCAAAAGGGGTACGCGATCGACGAGATAAGCTCCTGGGCGAATCGTACTCAAGACACGTTCCATGACTCTGCGAATACCAACAACTTCGGGATCGGTGCCAGCGGTAGGCGTAGACTTTCCGTAAGTCACCCGAAGAATCACTGATACTGCATACCTTGGGGTACTATAGTTATAAAGAGACCACAAAAAGATCTTAATAATGACGTACCGATGTGCGTGGTTTTGGTGGTTCTTCGGGTCATTCATCATGTCCAATATAAGATTCATCGCATGCTCGCGCTGGAT
>MU172923.1:32407-77820 GCA_016695475.1 Suillus decipiens | reverse complement strand
TACTATTAGTTACCACAAGTTCGTGCACACCACATCTCGTGCAGTCACACAAATGTAACGGAAAGTCACGGTATCGTCACACTGGCCGGTTTCAGAAACACATTCAATTATTGTGACCAGCTCTAAATTATCACTGTGAATACGATAGCGTTCTCGATTGTTTTTCGAGAAGATAAATTTTGAATTGTCTCCCTTTCGGCCACCTCCCATCTGACACCCCTTCTCATCAACATTCCAGTTGTGTTCTGGTGGAATTCCTTCCAACTTATCGTCCAAGGCCTTGCGCATATCAAAATACTCCGTGATTGTTGCCTTGTTGAAATTTTGCGCGCGTTTTGGATCCAGGCCTCGGGGTTTCGCAACAAGGATATCCGCGTGACGGGAAAGGAAGCGGTGGACCCAATTCTTGCCTGGGTAAGCTTTCACCATTTCGAATATTTGAGCACGAAGTTTGCGGGGATGAAGAGGGGTGGCTGAATCTGAGTTATGGTGGCACCAGTCCACCAGTACCTTTTCTTGGGGTTCATTGAGCAATGATTTCCGAGCGCCGCGATTGCTTGAAGCACGATCTCGTACAGTCTGTGGGGGCACCTAAAGGAAAATTGAGTTAGCTTCAGAATTACTGAGGGAGTGCTTACCTTGTGAGCTTTAGCAGCACTTCGGAAACTGCTATAAACACCAGTCAAGGTATCATGAATGGCAGCTTGAATGCGAGCCTCTTTGGTAGGATCTCTGGGACCTTCCCGCTTCTCACCAACTCGAGTGCGCGCCATACTACCCACCCATGTACGCGTTCAGATGGTCGCGACGCGTTGCCACAAGCGTGTCTGAGTTCCAAACTCCGCTGCGGCAGTACCGGCAGGTGACATTGAGAGTGACACAAACTGTTGTCACCACCAAAAAATTATCTCTTTTGTTTCTTGTTGGATCGCATCCGTTAAAGCTCGTAGGGTGTTTTTATGATTTATGATTGCATATGCATGTATTAATTTGAATATTTGTAGTAGAAAAGCGTTGTTTTAAACGATGCACGAGATGTGGGGATGCACGAACTTGTGGTAACTAATAGTACGTTTATCTCTCAGTTTATTTCTATTGTGGCGTGGCAACAAGTGATAAACCGTGACTAGCAGTGACCCCTTTGTGACGATCTTAATCCATGCAACAGACAGAGCTTTCAAGCGTCCGGAGCCTTCACCCACCATTGACGAACTAGACGACACTAGATCTGCTTGTTCACCTACAGATGCTCAGGACAGCATCAGACGCGGAAGCCTTCGCCAAAAAATTAGTATCTCTACAAGACAACCCTAGAATTCTAGCACCCTTCTATCATGCCAGAACAACACGCTCAGATATCATACTTTCAGGATGGCCCATCATGGGAGCACAGTGAGCGCCACCTCTTCCTATCAGTGCTCAACATTTCATTTTCTTCTGAACTGCATGATACAATGTTGGAGAGAGAACGCATGTCAGCTATAGAACAGGAATGGATCCTATGGATAGAGCAAGAGATATGTCGTACGCTTATGCTGAAGCTTGAGCTGGCATAACGACCACGGCTAGACGACCGTTACCCAGTGTTCCTATCCTCAGTCGCTCCCATCACAAGCTGGAGAAATATGGCAACCTGTTCATCGAGTGTTATATATTTTGAATCATGTAGTCTACAAGCTCGAAGTTCTTGTACAAGTGCGTGAAATACATCCTGAGCTCATTTTGGATCTGGTTGGGATGTCCATTGACAAGCTCTTGCACTCATGTATGCCCAGAAAGGATTGGGATATGGTAAGGGTCTTTATCGAGAAATGGGGTCCTATAAATGACAACAACGTCTATGATGAGCTGGACAACCATTGCTGCTGCCATCCGAGATGGAACCGGTGAATTTGCTCTCTTGCTACAGCCTAGAGGCTTGTGCGTGACTAGACATTGTTATGAACGAAATAAACTGAGAAATAAACCTAGCATTGCATTAATGTCTAGGAACATTATATATGCCCCATCCACCTCCAGATCACATTGATTCGTACATTATGTCAGCCTTGGGATTAAGAGTAAAATTTAATACAATGAGTGCATACTAGATAGCATTGTAGTTGGACGAATATTGCATGACCATGCTGTGTAGAGGCGGCTAGATATGAACTCGTGAGAGTTGGTGAATAAGTCAACGACAGACTCAATGAGCAGACACAGACTGACAAGATTCGAAAGTGAAAAGAGTTGAGGAAACCACTGGTAGAAGGAGCTGGACGGAAGCTGGCAAGGGGCAAGGGGTATTGATCTAACATCAATCACACAGTGAGGACATACCTTTCTTATCGGATCAAAAGAGGAATGGCAGCGCCGCACAATCCAGAACAATGCCGATTGATGATAGACGTACGATGTGGCAACATCTACTTGTAGCAGCATCTTGGTGGTCATTACTAAGCAGGGAGATAGCAAAGAACAAAGGGCTGGCGGGTAAGGAGAGGGGCATGTGGAGCATGAATATGCCGCAACAGCTAACGCGTTGGTTGAATCATGATCATGATGGCCGTTCGAAACATCCAGCGGAGTGGGGATGTAAATTGATTTGCATGAACGTTTGAACACATACTTACGAGTCGGGCCTGGGGAATTATTCAGAGTGTTTCTAGAGAGTCTAGCATCTACCTTTTTTGTACAAAAGTTGTGATGAGTGGTCATAACTTGAAGCGATTCAAAAAAAATTGGGCCTTGCTGGGAATCGAACCCAGGCCACTTGCACTTGTGATCACCCAAAGCAAGTATCGTACCTCTAGACTACAAGGCCTTGATGTAGGTCGAGATATAATGACCCATATCGTTCAATATAGGTAATAGATATTCGTTCGGCTGACGTTGGGCTGACAGTGACGAATTATGTTAAAGTCTATCGCATTAGGCCTTCGTTCTAGTATTCTTCTCTTTGGTAGTAAGCACTTGTATACCATGCACTCCTTAACCCCTTCCACTCTTTTAGCTTCTAGACCACTTCATACTACACTTCCGCCAACGCGTCCCGCTTCCTCCTCGAGCTTCGATGGACTGTTGGAGATTGTGAGAGAATACGAGGCCAATGAAAAGAAGGCCATGGCAGAAGCTGTAGCACATGCAATCGTACAGCCCATACCCTTGCATCGGCCGAACGTGATGTCTCTCGCACACATCTTGTGTTCCGATCCTGGACTCGGAGTTGCTCCGGGTCGAGCAATGGTAGAAGAGAGCAAGGACAACGTTTCTACGCCGTCATCGGAGTGCACTGGGACAGAACTGCCAAGTTTGGATGAGCCTGCAGGTAAGTGTTTTGTAGATCGTGAAGGAATCTCTTATCAAGAAGCCACTGCTAGTGTCCTTCGAGGATATGGATGTTTACCTCAACTACTTTGACGAAGATGAGGAAGAGATCACTCAACCACACTCGCCCGCACAGTGGAATGCCTCTCCGATGCTTGGATGGATACCTCCCAGTGGTTGTGAAGACATCGAAGTCGGTCACGAGGATCTGACGTGCTCTTCACTAATTTCAAATTCAACCTCATACCGCATTCCCCGGGCAAATGGTGAACCGGTGCATGTCAAAACATACCCAGCCATGCGGTCTGCAGACGTGAGAATCATATCAAAGTCGTCGGCACATCCCCCTGCACAGCTTCCACGAACACAGGTCGTACTTGCCCCAACTCAACGCACAGGAGCGAAGAACAAGAGCAAAGACCGTAAAGCCAAGTCGCGAGTATCTTGTGGGTATGGGCAACCGCCGAGGGGTGGGATTCCTCCTGCGCTGGCTCGAGATGTAACAAAGTCCCACGCACTGCGCGCCGAGCAGGAACATAAGCGCATGCGTGCTGCAGCCGCGAGAGCTGGAGAAGGGAGGAAGCCCAGTGTTCTGCAGAGGGCCAGTGCAGAGACTGATGATGGGATGACAAGGATCTGCTAGTCACTGCTGTTTGTCTCTCCTCTACGGATATTGACCTAGAGGTAGTCCACGTGGTATCTGTTACACGAACTTGGTTTAACAATAACTTCAAATGATATTTTTATGCTCGGGGCTTACCTTCTGGGATCGGTTATTAGTTCACCACCCACGACGGAGACGACTTTGGAGCAATTATTCTAAGCTGTCGATGCCAAAGCGGTTCCCTTGTGAGTTGAGAGCAGTGTGAGTTGTCAGAGTGCCCGTCGTGGGAAAACCGAATACCATAGGCTAGTTGGAAATAGGACATTCCCTTTTGCTCAAGCTACAACCATTCAACGGGTCTCCCTCGCTTCTTTCCCTGCTCCATCCACCACGTCTTCTCTGCGTCTGCCAGAGCATCTCTTTCCTTTCTTTCCTACCCAATTCTTCTTACTTTCTTCTTTAGCAGGGTAATTGGTTAACAACGCGCTCGCCATGAGCCGCCCATCCGCTGGCATGTCAGTCCACCAGAGGCTTGAGGCCGCTAGCGACCTCTCTGGCTTGTCTTCCATATCAGACGATCTCATTGTCTCATGTCTTCGTGAGCGTTTCATGTCTGAATCAGTTTATACCAATATTGGTACCAATTCCCTCGTCGCCGTGAACCCCCACAAGTATGTATCTTCCAACGCCGACTCTGTCCTTCAAAAATACGCCTCAGACTATCGTGATACATCGGAAAACAAGTCTCCATTGTCTCCTCACATCTTTCAACTCGCCAATAATGCCTACTACCATATGAAACGAACTACCCAGGACCAGTCTATTCTCATCAGGCAAGTAACTTCCATCAATACATGCATTGTATCATCTAAAATGACGCTGCTTTCATTCTAGCGGTGAGACCGGCAGCGGAAAATCAGAGAACCGCAGACTTGCCATAAAGACCATTCTTGAGCTTTCCGTTTCCAGTCCAGGAAAGAAAGGCTCCAAACTCGCTACACAATTACCCGCCGCAGAGTTTGTCATCGAGTCCTTTGGTAACGCCCGCACTTTGTTTAACCCGAATGCTTCTCGCTTCGGTAAATACACAGAGTTGCAGTTCACTGACCGTGGCCGCCTCTCTGGTGTCAAGACCCTCGATTATTACCTCGAGCGCAACCGTGTATCCTCTGTACCATCTGGAGAGCGTAACTTCCACATCTTCTACTACCTTGTGGCAGGTGCAACCCAGGAAGAGCGTCAGCACCTCCACCTTTTAGATAAAACACAGTATCGTTATCTTGGTCAGCGTGCTGCCGTGCCAGCACGCCAAAACGGCGTTCGGGACGATGACGCCAACCGCTTTGAACAGCTCAAGGTTGCTCTCAAGACAATTGGTTTGTCCAAGCGACACGTCGCTCAGACTTGCCAACTTCTCGCTGCCATTCTCCACCTTGGCAACCTTGAGTTCACTGTTGACTGTGGTCGTGATGTTGATGTTGCTGTCGTGTGCAACACAGATGTTCTTGGCATTGTGGCAGTATTTTTAGGTGTCCAAGTGGGTGCTTTGGAGGGTGCAATGTCCTACAAGACCAAGCTTGTGAATAAGGAGCTCTGTGCTGTCTTCCTTGACCCTGATGGTGTATCTGATAACTGAGATGACCTCGCAAAAACGCTGTATTCTCTTCTCTTTGCATGGTTGGATGAGCATATCAACTAGCGGCTGTGTCGCGAAGACTTTGACACATTCATCGGCCTTTTCGATCTCCCCGGCCCACAGAACATGACCAGTCGCCCCAACTCCCTTGATCAGTTCTGCGTTAACTTTGCCAATGAGCGCCTGCAAAACTTCGTCCAAAGACGTATCTTCGAGGCTCACGTGGATGAATACCAGAATGAGGGTATCTCACGTTTCATCCCCACTGTCTCTTACTTCGACAACGCTGAGTGCGTGCGGCTGCTTCAGAACAAGCCGGGTGGTCTTATCCACATCATGGATGACCAGGCTCGCCGCTCGCATAAGAAGACTGATCACTCGATGGTGGAAGCCTTTGGCAAGCGCTGGGGCAACCATTCCTCGTTCAAAGTCGGTGCCATTGATCGTTCTGGTTTCCCCACATTCACCGTCAATCACTTCAATGGCCCCGTTACCTATTCCGCTGAGGGCTTCTTGGACCGCAACCTCGATGCTCTTAACCCTGATTTCGTCTCACTTCTTCGTGGTTCAGCTTCGGGTATTTCTGATGGCGCGGAAGGTGCTGGATCAATGAACCCCTTCGTTAAAGGCCTCTTCTCGGGAAAGGCTATTGCAACACAAGCCCACCCCAAACATGAAGACACTATTGTCGCTGCCCAGCAGCCCGTCAAACCAATGCGTGCCCCCTCTACCCGTCGCAAGGGTACAATCAAGCGCATGCCCACGCTACGGGAAAACGGCCTTGACGAGCAAGATCGGGACGATGACGATGTCACAGCATCCGCCGGAAGCGGCACACCCTGTGTTGCAGGCGAGTTCCGTTCCGCACTTGACACCCTCTTCGAAACTCTAGGAGACACACAGAACTGGTATGTGTTCTGTATCAACCCGAATGACTCGCAGTTGCCCAACCAACTCGAGGGTCGCTCCGTCAAGGGCCAAGTACGCAGCCTAGGCTTGACTGAGATTGCGAAGCGCAATGCGAATGTATTTGAGGTGGGAATGACGCCGGAGGAATTTTGTCAAAGGTATAGGGATCCGATTTCAGCTTTGGGCATTTCAGAGGGAACTCCGAGGGAGCGTGTTGAGCAGACGCAGACTGCGTTGTCGTTGAAGGAGCGGGACGTTGTCCTTGGGCAATACAAGGCAAGTGAATCGAAAATGTACCTGAGACATGTGTTGAATATCTTTGTAGGTCTTCCTATCGCAAACAGCGTTCCACTCGCTCGAGGACCGTATTCGTGCATCAGATGTTGAGGAGCAGAAGCGCAATCGTGTTCGTGAGGCTGAGGCTGAGGCTGGACTTGATGTCCGTGGCTTCGGCGACCCCTATGCCCCTTACTCTTCGCCTGGTGGTAATAATGGTGACGAGTCGCCGTTCGTCAATGTCTTTTCGGACCCTGCTCTTCCTCTCGTCTCCAACGCGTCCCCCTTCCAGCGCGCTGATATGTACGACGACGAGTACGACGAGCGCAAGTCTTTCCGCAGCGATGACTTTGACAACCGCAGCCGCCTCACGAGTAACCGAGACGAGTCAAATTCCAACTACGGTACTGAATCCTATGCGCCCTCTCGTAATATGTTCCAGAACGCGGACAAGGAGGGTCTCATGGTGAAAGAAGCATTGCCTGGTGAGATCGGAGACGGTGAAACGACTGAAGTGCTTAAGGAATCTTCTGCGCGTCGTCGCTGGGTTGGGGTGTGCTGGGCTCTGACGTGGTGGATGCCCTCTCTCTTCCTTAAATGGATCGGCCGAATGAAGCGTGAAGATGTCCGACAAGCATGGAGAGAAAAGCTCGCAATCAATTTTATCATCTGGTTCTTCTGCGCATGCGCTGTTTTCGTCATCGTCTTCCTGGGCAAGATCATTTGCCCCACGGAGCATGTTTTCAGCACTTCGGAATTAGCGTCGCATTCATATACTGCTTCACCAAATAATGTGTACACGTCGATTCGGGGGGAGGTGTTTGATCTTACGACTGTTGCGTCCACCCATCAGCGCGTTGTCAGCGTTGTGCCTGTTAAGACGATCCTTCAGACATACGGCGGTGTTGCATCAGATGCGATCTTCCCTGTTCAGGTCAGTAGCATTTGTTCACGGGTCGATTCTTCCTAACCAGTTTTCAGGTCTCCGCATTGTGTAATGGCGTGACTGGCTCCGTCAGCCCCTACGTGACTCTTAGCTCTGCCAACGATACCGATCCAAATGCTGTTTATCACGACTTCCGTGCTTTCACCAATGATTCTCGTCCAGATTGGTACTTCGAGAGTATGACCATCATGCGATGGAACAATCGCGTTGGATACATGGGCTACACGCCACAGGAGATCAGCAACATGGCCAACACCGGCTATTCGCTCGGTATCTACAACGACATGATCTACGACCTCACATCCTATGTCAACTACGGACCTGCCGTGCAAGCTCCATCTGGCGAGCAGCTTCCTGGGGGCATCGACGATCAATTCATGGATACATCCGTCGTCGACCTTTTCAAGTACAACTCAGGGCAGGATCTGACGAATCGATTCGATTCTCTCAATCTTGATAGCACTACGCTGGAAAGTCAACGTACCTGTCTCCGCAACTTGTTTTTGATAGGTATGGTGGACAACCGTAATTCGCCACAGTGTCAGTTTGCAGAGGGTATCCTGCTCGCACTGTCAATTTTGATGGTGGCCATCATCGGATTCAAGTTCATCGCTTCCATCAACTTTGCGTCTCCTCGTGCTCCTGAAGACCATGACAAGTTCGTTATTTGCCAGGTTCCTTGTTATACAGAAGGCGAGACTTCACTGCGGAAGACCATCGACTCGCTGGCGCAGCTCAAATATGACGACAAACGGAAGCTTATTCTTGTTATCTGTGACGGGAATATCGTTGGATCTGGGAATGACCGTCCCACGCCACGCATCG
This sequence comes from Suillus decipiens, assembly GCA_016695475.1. Classification (NCBI taxonomy): domain Eukaryota; kingdom Fungi; phylum Basidiomycota; class Agaricomycetes; order Boletales; family Suillaceae; genus Suillus; species Suillus decipiens. The sequence goes on along the minus strand of MU172923.1, from coordinate 69,318 downwards.
TACTTGACATCCTTGGAGCTGATCCTAATCTCGACCCTGAGCCGCTCAGTTTCGTCTCGTTAGGCGAGGGTGCAAGGCAGCATAACATGGGCAAGGTCTACTCTGGTCTGTACGAATGTGCTGGGCACGTCGTTCCTTACTTGGTCGTGGTGAAGATAGGCAAGCCGTCCGAGCGTTCACGACCTGGTAACCGTGGGAAGCGTGACTCTCAGATGGTGATCATGCATTTCTTGAACAAGGTGAGGATCTTTCGTAGAATGGTGGGAGTTGGCGCTTACACTTGAGCTGTGTAGGTTCACTTCAGTACACCTATGAACCCGCTCGAGTTGGAGATGTACCACCAGATCAAGAATGTGATTGGTGTTAACCCGACATTCTTCGAATATCTGTTTACGGTCGATGCTGATACGACGGTGGAACCTTATTCTGTCAACCGGTTGATCTCTGCGTAAGTCGATGTTTGCCTCAATGGGAATCAGGATTGATGTATGTTTTTCTGTAGGTGTATTCATGACAAGAAGGTACTTGGTGTTTGCGGTGAGACTGAGCTAGCGAACTCGAAGCAGTCGATTATTACCATGATGCAGGAAAGTTTGTTTTATATTTGTGAAATGGTTGGAAGTTCTAATGGATATGTCCAGGTTTACGAGTACTTCATCTCGCATCATATGGCCAAGGCTTTCGAGAGCTTGTTTGGATCTGTTACCTGTTTGCCTGGTTGTTTCACCCTATATCGTTTGCGGACTCCCGATACCCATAAACCCCTTTTGATATCCAACCAGATGGTCCAGGACTACTCGCAAAACCGCGTCGATACCCTGCACATGAAGAACTTGCTGCACCTCGGAGAAGATCGATACCTGACTACGCTCCTCCTCAAGCACTTCCCGCTGCACAAGACCCAATTCGTTCGCGACGCCCATGCGTTCACTGTAGCACCAGATGACTGGAGAATTTTGCTCTCTCAACGTCGTCGCTGGATCAACTCGACGATTCACAACCTTGGAGAGCTGATGTTCTTGGAGCAGCTTTGTGGTTTTTGTTGTTTCTCCATGAGGTTTGTTGTCATGATCGATTTAGTTTCGACTATCATTCAGCCTATCACTGTCGGCTATGTGCGTCCGGTCTCTTTTGAATTTTTCTCCGGATTCTGATTTGAAGTTATAGATTGTGTATCTCATCGTGGAGGTCACCACCAATCAGGAGACTCTCCCTATCATCTCGCTTGTCATGATCGGCGCCGTGTATGGTTTACAAGCCCTTGTGTTTATACTCCGGCGCAAATGGGATATGGTTGGATGGATGTTCTTCTACATTTTGGCTATCCCGATCTTCTCTCTCATGCTCCCGCTCTATTCGTTCTGGCGTATGGATGACTTCTCTTGGGGTGCTACCCGTGTCGTGTTGGGTGAATCTGGCAAGAAGATTATTGTTCATGTGGGTATTTTCTGGTGCTTGTTATTTGAATCGATGTTGATGAAGCTTTTTTTAGGACGAAGGCAAGTTTGACCCGCGTGCTATTCCTCTCAAGTCTTGGAATGATTACGTGCGTGATTTTGGTCCTTCGCAGGCATGTTATTGATCCGGTTTACAGGAGAACGAGCTTTGGGACAAGGAGTCAAACCACAGTATTGGCTCCTGGGTACCTCCCAACCAGTTCCACAAGGAAGCATATGCAGCATCAGCTACTGCATCGTTGTACGGCCGCGAGACCTACTACGAACCACGTGGTCATTCACCTGCGCCGTCACAATTTGGTGTGATCCCACCACCTGGATACCAATCAGGCCGCAACACACCGATGTCACAGCTGCGGCCCATGAGCGATGCTGGCATGTTGTACCAACCTATGCCATCGCGGCCGCCGACGAACTATCTTGAAATGCCCCTACCGATCACGCGCAGTCCTGAGGATATGGACTTGGCACCAGGTGTTCCTAGTGATGTTGAGCTTGATCATTCCGTCCATGAGATCCTCCGCACTGCTGACCTCAACTCTGTGACGAAGCGCGAGATACGGCGTCAGCTCGAAGAACGATTTGGGATGGACCTGACGTCACGAAAGGGAACGATCAATGCCGCGATTGACCGGGTATTATTAAGGCAAGCATAAATGGGACGGTGGTATTTAGACACGAGACGAACGGACGGACTCCTACATAGTACCAGAACGCGATCAGAACGCTACGTTTCGATGGTTGATCTAATTACGAACCTAAACTTATGTGACAGGGAATGCCTTTGGGCTGAGTCCTTTTGACTTTGACTTTCTTTTAATACCATAGGACGTTCTTTACTTGCTCTGCTGTTGGGCTTATATTCCATCCCTCTCACTGGACATTGCATTATAATCTGCATGTGTTTTAGTTATGAAATTGCATAGAATTGAATTAGACCACGTTATCGATTAACCCGTACACGATCCATGAGTCACTGGGTACATATTACGAGGTGATTTACATGGTCAACACATAACTGGTACCAATCAGCTAACCTGGCACAATTCAGACAACTTCATCTCTCATCCAGTGCAGCTTGCATAACATGCAGTGGTCTGCGATACCTTGCATTGTAATAACTACAACACATCACTCGGTGATGCTCCCAATGAAAGGATTGACATTGTAGTATGTACACCCGCTTTGAATCACATATATCGGACCGTAGGTGTCAACAACTGTTGTGCCATACCTACTGATCGCAATATAGGGACATGTGAATCCTCCGAATGGGACGGTATAGATCCCATAATCATACCCGCACCAGCAGTGAAGGGTTACCATGTTGCAGCTTGCTACCCATGGCAAGAGTGATAGTTGCAATGTCTTTGAGCATCGCGTGGCAGGGATCCGGTACTGCAATCGACGGCCTTCGGCCATGCACGATACCAGAAGACATCTTTCCATATGGTAGAGACAGTCAACTCGAAGAGCAATTTGGCAAATGGCTTACCGTAATGGTCGGTGCTGAACCATTCTTGAACCATGAAATATAATATTTCGCCAGGTAGCATGTATAAAACCATTGATGTAAAGTGGGGCTTGGTCCTAAGGCACACCTTCATAATCGTATGTTAACTGGAGCCATGACTTCAGCGACGGCATGCGAGATTACTTTTGGATTGATATCGCCATGTAATTCCAAGTTACTAGAGCACGATGAGCTACGACCAACACGATAATAATGACACAGTACCGATTTTAACAATATCAGGTTTAGCGTCATTCACGGCTTGCTGCCAGCGGTGGTTCCAGAAACTGTCAACACCAACAAGACTCTTAAACTATCAAGGCAAGACAGCTCGATTGAACATCATGAAAATTCAGACCAAGCTACTCACACATAATATACGGTCTACTGAGCGAGGAGACAGCCGCTCGGTAGGCCAGATCTGTAGTTTGTATCAATATCGGCAGGCTAAACCGCCGGGATACATTTAGTCAGAGACAATCATCGTGCTCTTTGCGACCTCACCTACCAAGACCACAAATAGAAGAACCCATCAATCGAGGGAAACGTAGACACAAGTGAAGCAGCGTCAGAAGGATCACGGTAAGTTGTGAATGCGGGTGCAAGTGTGATGTCGGCCGAGTCTCTGAAGTGTGTGCTCTTGAAGCTAGCCCAGAAGTCCCCTCCGTAGCTCTCACCTGAGTATATCGATACAACTATAGCACTATTCCAGAGAAATTTACTTGGACTTGATGAGTGATTGACGACGCATGCCGCGGCGAGTCGCTCTGCGGCTATCGAGTATACGACATATCAAAGGAATAGAAGAGCTTGAAGTCTAAGGCTTCCGCGACCGTATATGTATCGACGACCTTGTCTAAGTACTTCATGTCATTTGATGCTGATCACGAGTCATACGTGAGTGATTCAAAACTCGAATGAGAAAAAGACGTACCGAAGCCATCGATGCTAACATTCGCTGTCGTCATATTCGTCCAATCACTTTCCACACACGAATACGAATTTCATACCTGCACGACAAGGTTGTCAATCACAGGACATATAGTCGGAGAGAGTCTGAAAGACTAGCCATGAAAGGGGCCAAAACGCGTTGTGCATTTCATTTGCGATGCACGCTAAGGCAACACATGTCAGGGACTCAGGGGGACTCTGGAGAGGGACATGAACTTTCACATATTAAAGTCCTGAACTATGGAGAACGCTCATCAATTTTCTTTAATAGATCTTGCGAGGGGGGTAATACGAGCGAGAGATCACAAATGAAAGGAGGTGAAAAGTTGTCATTATTCGGCTCCGTCCATATCATACAGCCATCTCCGCTACTTATCGATGCATAAATCATGTCGCAGGTATGTCTGATTGCCGACTCACATTTGTTGTCGCAACACGTTAGGTCGGGACCAACTGTCGAGCTGGAAGGAAGTTGGTTGTGACCGAATTCCGAATGGATGGATAGGCAGATATGAATTGGTACTTCCAAAAGGCGGAATGTGGTCTTTCAAAGATCACCAACCATGCTATCACACCCATTGAAGTCGCTTTGGCAACTTGACAGAAAGTTACAACTTCCGATCACGGGCGCCGACGGTTGTTTGCGAAGAACTGCTATCACATATAGTAGCGAACCTACTGATGTTGGTGATGGAGGCACTGCCATGGCTTGAAAACTACCCTTCAATCAAACGGCACAGGACGGATGCCCGGACCCTCGATCTTCTTTCCCGGCTCTCGTTCCTTTTGGGCTGCCGCAAATGCACTGGGTACGGGTATGCCACAACAATCGCCCCATCCTTCGTGTACATGACCATCTCCACGATGCGATTCATCAGAAGATGGAGGCGGTGGCCCTTCGTATGGAAGAATAGATCCAAACAGGAAATGTTGGATGACAGGGAGCTTTCCTAGAACTTCTGCATGATACATCTTGATCATTCCGGAATTGACTTTTTCCCAAGTTTTCACCTGAACAAGTCAAGTTCAGGCGGGTCAATTTACCCTAGGGCCGCAATACGCACTGCTGATATGTCATCCAGCATTGGTGAGTGCCATCGAAGTGAGGCCGTCTTGATCTACATCCAAATCTTGAGATGGTAAATAGGCATACGATCCGAAAGATACGAACAGAGTTGATGAACTTTATGCAAGAGAAATACATATAATCCTTCGACAGTTCATCTACGATCTCTGGATCATGTATTGCCTTCGGTCTTACAAACTTGTGTCCTGCAGTAGAAAATGAAAATTTCAGAACTCGTTGCACTCTGTAACTGACTGCAACATGCCTCGTAGCTGTGCAGAACCAAAGAGGAAAGGTAAGAAATGGTAATCGTCGAGACCCCAGACCCCATGAGATCCAGCGGGTTCTAGCCAATACGTTGACTGAAGTATGCGCATGATTTGAATATATCTGGAAAGGATGAGTAATGAACAAAATACTCGTCTTGAGATTGCACCTCCAAAATACACGGGTAACAAGCGCGGTGTGATCACTTGCAGTAACAACTTGCAGGCGATCTAGGCATATCCTGTGAGATGTGAGATGAAAACCTAGCGAATTAAAAACACCGAAAGACTTACAGCCAGCAGAGAAAATTCAGTTCCATACCACTCCCATAGTCAATGCGCTCTCGATTCCCCCAAGCCTCCGAGAAATAGGTAGTTAATTCGGGGATAATATTTTGATCTAGACCGGGAAATTCAGCATGCAACGAAGGTGCCAGCTTGAATACGGCAGAAGTAAGTATGCGGCACGAAGGAGAAGGAATTGCGAGACCAACAGTTTGGACTTTGTCATAGAACGACCTGAAAGCGGGGTTGCCAAATCTTGATGCCTTATTCTCAACCGGGGGAGTGTCATGAGCTAGTTGCTCTATTCGATCCAACAAGCGGAGGATGACGTTTATCCCCTGAGCTTGCACAAGAAGGATGGATTAGATGTAAGGATGAAATTCGAGGAGGAAACGCACTAGAGATTCCGAGCATGTGTCGGTAAGCCTTACACCCACTACGGAAGCATTCAGAACGTCGATGTACGATGTAATGGTAGTGTAAGTGGCAGATGATTGAAACGCAGTCAGCTGAGCACTAGACAAGATACGCTTGCTTGGAATCTCGAAGGCAATCGACATCGTAGTACCAAGTCAAGGAAGATCTCGGATTTACCCGATCGGCGACTATTACTATGGCCAATTAGACTCGTGTGTCCCTCTAAGTATGTAGTAGGGACTTGGTAAAACTGTGTTTGAATTTGGAGCAGAAGAACGAGTGTTTTTCGTGATGATGCAAAATAAACGATATAATTTTCTTGCTATTGACGCGACACAAACTATACCTGCAAATTCAATAGGCCAAATCTTCCATCATCCAAGCCATTCACAATGCTTCTCTTGATGCACTGGATTGTTTTGCGCGTGATTCAATAAAAGAACGATTCCTTGTCAATTATATTCAGACACTCAATAATAACAACAAAACGGACGCGTTACAAGTATGCTTGACGGCGAAGGTAGGACAGGTGCTTTTTGCACAACAACAATTTGCATGATTAAATTGAGGTCTCATGTAAATAGAAACCCTGGAGTTACAGAGTCGAGTGTCCCATGAAGAGCCTCCTTCACCATATCCGTTACTGACAGTATCCAATACATAAGCAATTGCATGATGAGGACAGAGCCGGTTCAGTGTCCGAGCTCGACCCCGCGAGTCTGCAAATAAGCGGTCGGACATCTTCTCAATTTTTCCTTTTGGCCCTGCCCCGTATAACTCTCCTTCTCCTACCTAGAATGGTCGTAAATCCAGTCGCGATTGTAGGTAAAATCGAGTTCTGAAGGGTCCAGGATCGTAAGTATGAAGTCCATGAACCTCGCATCCTGACTGCAAGCTGTAATTACAGTACAAAGAGCAAGCGATAGCAGTATCAGAAGATGATAGATATGAACATGGAGTGGTAAACAGACGAGGCTGCCCTGCAGCTGGTAACCTAACGCACTCAAACCTCGCTGCAGATGACAACCACAATAAGACTTGGCAATACGTTAGCAAAGCTCATGTGATTCTGGTATTCCATACTAGCTGCCTCGATATACCATGTCTACAACAGAGACTGAGGATACATTGTTCAAAACTGTTTTCTTGATCAATCTCGTGGTGTACAACCCTATCAAACCAATTGGGAGGAAGAAGAAAAGGTCAACATACTCAAGGAGGCAAATCTCACCATAGCTCTGAGTGCTGAAGACTATGTCACCTATCTTCGCGCAGTGCTTGCTACACATGGAAAAACAGAGTATAAAGTCACCGAAAAGAAGACTTATGGCTCAAGTCCATCTACCCTGTATCAAAGCCGTGAGCCCTGCCTTTTCTGTCAAACCTATATCTTTCCCGCGAGGTCAAAAAGATGCAATCAATGTCGATAATGCGGCAGATTTCACAAACCACTAGCTCACGAAGAAACTTGATAAAACGCTTGCTTGTCACCGAGCCATGTACAATATCATGGGTGAGGATAGGAAGAATCGACCATCGTGTTCCTCGGACAAAGGGTCTGGATTGAACATAATGAGTTCCGCGTGCTCAGCATCCCACTGTCGATCTAGTATGTGCTTGTTCTTCGCAGCATCGTCTCCAAACATCAACATCTCTGGATCAGGGGCAATCTCAGCAAGCCTATTCATGAATGCAGCGCGTTTTTCCTCATTTCGCTCTAGGGCATGCCGAGATACTTTTTTACGTGTAATGCCGAGACGTCGTAGAGTTTGAAAGAGGGTGGATAATGAAATCTTCACGTGTCTGCATAAGAGCAGCTGACTCTGAAGTTCATCTAGGAAGACTGAACTATGTAAATAGCAGTGGGACTTGATGTAATTGATGTCCTCGTAATTGAGACTGCGCCGACACCCTATACTGTAGAGATACGACACTAGGTTCGTCACAGGTCACAGCCCTTAACGAATCGAATCTATTTGGTGTGACTGTCACACGAATTTTTGGTGGGACGAAGCTAATATGTGACATATGGAAAAAAACATAGGTTGTGCGTTAATGGGACCAGAAATCATCATACATTGAATTTGCAATGCGTCTATGCTTTCCACGCCCATAGTCAACCTTCAGAACACTGTTCGAGCCACTCTCCACATCTTTGGCAGTAATGTCACCCACATCATAGACTTCGGAGTGGTTTGAACACAGAAGTCCACCATCTGCATCGATACGGCAGTCAGAACGGACACGTTCACCCCCGGAAGCCATATGGTCAAGAAGTGCATCCATTGGTACATCACTGGCATCAAGGTCATGCTCGCTAGCATCGTCGAAGGGGGATTCAGCTCCAATAGTATCAGTGGCCTCGTCCTCTGACTCGGAGTCTGTTGCGTCAACACTGACAGTCTTGTACTGAGCAGTAGCAATCCTCGTCCATCCAGCAGGATCATTCTTCTGGACATCACGTAAATATTGCAACGCCTCTCGACTTGTGAGGCTCGTGAATGAGAGATTGAAATTCTCCCCAGCCTTACACATGAAAAATGCCTTGAAAACATGATTTAGCTCCATGCATCAAGATTCGACAGTGCGAGAAATTGAGAAACAAACCTGCTTTACAATAGAACCTTGTCTACAACTACTGACTCGGAAGCACCACAGCCTGTGTCCTCTTCATCCTCAAGCCTCTGAAGAACCCAATCATGGGCCGATATCCAGGTGAGACGAGCCTCCAGGACACATGAGATGTCCCTCCAGTATGAAAGAACCCAGAACGGAAGGTGAAATGTTGGGGAAAGTGGATGAATGACTGAAGTGTGACCATTAAACCAAGCCTGACTGAACTTATCGAGGAGCTGAGTGATGCAACGGAGCGGGGGAATTGACCATACTGTGAAATTGTTGGGAAGGCTGAGGAGAGGGGGGTTTGTTGAGAAAATGATGGTGTCTGGGCTAAGATCACAGTCCAGTGATGCGCGAAGATTGAAGTCGAGTAGCTGCGCGACAGGCAGAGTCCAAGATGGGATGGTTGGTTGCATTGAAGTTGGGATCCTGAGTAACTGTGTGATCTCACATTGAATGGAAGGCGGCAGTTTGCTCTGGTCAAAAACATGACCACATGAGAGCCACTCTGAAGCAACAAACATATCAGTTTGCGATGGCATGACGGGCGCTTGAAAACAGATCATACTAGTAGACTCACCTGGCAGGCTTTAAGACCACGGAGTCTCCAATTCCACTTGTTACCATTCAGTGCTATGTGAGGCGAATCCATGACAGACTGAAGCAAGTTGCTTGAATCGCGAAGCAGCATGTCAGATGGTTGCAAATGGTGTTGCGAGCGAGCGGCGAAGCACCACGTCCGATCCGCAGGCGAATCTATTTGGGTAAGGTCACAGGTCGCCTGGACATTCCAACCTGTAACACTAAGTGTGACATAGTCACGGGCTGCACGTGACGAACCTAGTGTCGTATCTCTACAGTAGTCTAGCTTGTGTAAATTTGAGTTGGTAACATCAGCAAGTTTGTCAGAGCTGTATAAAAGGGATTTTCGGGTGCCGAGAACCTCACAGATTTGTCTGATGGAAAGTCCTTGTACATGACGAAGAACAGGAATGCGAAGCTTTAGATCAGACGAAATAGCCCAGGGAGGCATATCGTGTTGTGTGAATGTATATTCAATTCTCGCGTTCAATGGCTGACGTGGTGGTTTCGCGGTTCTGAAGTCCCAGCCCCCCCAAAAGTTTTCCGCATAATTATGAAAACCGCTGTAGATAAAAGACAGCATCGAGTCTCTTCATGGTACGTAATCTGAGCAGTTACTCAAAATGTTCTCAAACACTCGTGGAGGGCGTCACGTGGCCCCGTGGAATAGTAGACTGTGCATCGGTAGATGGGCCAGTAGGAACAGTGGACCAGTGGAGGTTAAGGACATTTGCAGAGTAGGGAACGTTGATGACCCCCTCTCCTATAAGATAGGAATAACAGGATGAAGGTCTGTGAAGTATTAAATGAGCACGGTACTGTGACGACAGCTTGAAGTAGTGATACTTGAGATGAAGCACAAGGTGGACTTAAGACGATCACTGCAATGTCACCAGGTAATAGCTTAGTTGCAAGAACGCCAGGCTTTACAATCTATCTACTGGGGTTTTAGTGAAATAAGCAGGACGTAGGGTATGAGGTGCACGGCGCCGGAATATCTCGGAGCTGTAAGATAACGTCAAAGGAAAAGGAAAAGATAAGTACGAACATCACGAGAGTCAGACTGTGGACGTGTAGACACCACAGGTAAAGAAACACAGCAAGGCTAGATACTCAGCAATACAATTGTTTAAACTGGACGGTCTGGACCGGTGGTGAGAATGCCCAGCTTCCTGAGGTCGCATGGTACCTGATGAGAAACGGAGGCGACCATAAGATCATCGCGAAGTGTCAGTAGTGACAGGGGAACGAGAAGAGGGAACATTGATGAGAAATTTGGACAGGAGTTTTAATAAAGTTTGGTTTCGCAATCTTCCGCTGAAATGGCACCCGCGACCTCAGTGGGTAGTTTACCATAATAGTCCAAGTGCTGTTTGACGTGTCAACCTTGGGGACACACTTTACCAATATGAAATAATGGGTGCCTATAGCTATAGATCCCTATCAGATGGGCATTGTCAGTACGAAACCTTACTGGTTCACCATGACACTGAGCACAAGAACATATGAATTGGTACCAGTGATGCAGAAGAAGCATCGTATTTGTCGCGAGGAGCCCAAAATTCAGTAACTGGAGCTCAGAGTCACGAACCAGGCTGCATCCAAGTTATCGATAAGCTCTAGAACGACTTACGTTATAAGCAAGAAGATGTTCTGTTTCACAATTGGATTTTGTGCATGTCCCAAAAGTTGAAGCGTGTATATTGATACAAATCTGATTAGGTTGTGCCTGTGGGTGAACAGTTAACGACGAAAAAGTTGCCCAAAAGGTAATTGAGCGGTCAGGCAAAACTGATTGGCGTGATGCCTAGCTGAATCCTGATATATCGATAGGTCGCAGTTTGAAGGCCATACACACCGCTGCGGCGGAGTAAAAGTGTTCGGCGAATACTTCACCAAGGGGTGGCACCATCTATTATAATTAGCATATTGATGAGAAGTGCTTGAAGTACTACAACCTTTAAGAAGCAACCTCATCCTTGTGGCATGCCAGCTTTTATTGCAATTCAAAATTTGCGGTCCTACCAGGGTCGACAGCAAAGGTTTGCATGACAGTATATTCGTCCTACCGGTGTTCCAGGATTGATGTGCAAAATGTGCACCAGGGGTTGGCCGAGGCGGCCGCCATAAGTAATTCAGTCAATTCAGTACTAGTGTATTTGCGCAGAACGTTAATGACAACTCCATAGTACGGCATGCATTGAGTATGGGCCCATCCGGGGAGCAGACTCGAACTTGACATCGACAGCTAGTGATGCGGCCGAGCGCGGCGGCCACATGGTAGTATTACTGTATCAGAGACATCTAGACAAATTTTTATCTTCGGCTGCGAGTCGACTTGCCCGGAAGTTAAACTTCTTCTCAGGTTATTACGGTATGGTTGCCGTCAATAAGTGGCATTCCTGCGAGCCGCTGATCAACAGAACACGTGACCACTGATTCTGTAACTTTGTTCTTGAACCCGGGCAGGTATCATGGACCAATTAAGTACTTGCCCTGACGCTGGGCACCTGGGCTTCCTGACACACGGTTGTTTGTCAGTATCGGTTCTTCACATGCACATTGAATATGTACCTCGATTTCTTGATGTTACCATTGGAAGTCCTGAGTCTGACATCGCGTTAGCTCAATGCCAATGGTGCGGAGAACAGCGACGGTGTGAAAGCAGGCCCTGAGGGCTGTATGCACCCTCATACGGCACGCCTGCAATAGCAAGGTTTATCGTATGTTTTTGTGTCATGGTGTAAGTATTTGTTATTTCAGGCCGGTTGACGCCACCACGTCTGCTTGATAGCGATTACTGATAATCAAAATGAAGTTGTTCAAGTGCCTGTTAGTCACTGCCAGCAGGATCAGGGGTCCGATGGATGTTTCTCAAGGGGTGTTCGAAAAGCGTAATCCAGTGTTTTACGCGCTTTGGACCCAAATCAATGTCTTCAAATTGGAGCCGTCAAGAGCCGGTTTATATTTATTTGATCAAGTGCGGCAATACAGAGTAAGTTCACCTTACTGCTTCGTGGGTTCACAAGGCGTCACCGGTTATCACGGCGACAATTCGGGGCGCGTGCGATAGATTCGGCGATCACTTATTACTAGACGCGCCAGCACGAGAGTACGCATTTTGCATTCCTCAGTCTCACTTATTGCACGTCGACTGGCAGGTAACTCAAGGTATCATGGCATTGACAATCTCGAAGGCTGAGCTCATAGGCGTTTTCGTGGAGTCGCTGGCATATGGTTTTGTTGTCCCATCTCTATACGTGTCCCATGCTGATTCTTGCCTAGGTGTATATCTGATGGTTTTTAATCAGTGCATGTTTGTACTCAGGAAGAGACGTTCAAGTTCGCGACCAAGCGGTTACTTGATCGGGACTGCAATTTCACTGTTCATCCTCATCACGGCAGTACGGGTTTCCTCGACACAACACTGTTCACGTATCTTACAAATAACTCTCTAGCACCTTGTCATCGATATACTGCGCAATATGCAAGCTTTCACCGCAGACGAGGCAAAGCCAAATTATCCAACCATATATTATAGCACATTCAACACTTGGCAAAACATTCTAAAGAGTACTCTGTATGTCGCTGTTACATTGGTGTCCGACGCATTCATTGTAAGCATCCTAAACTTGCCGTTATTCCAATCTGAACATTTGTGCAGTTATACCGCTCCTTCATTCTATGGGGTAGAGATTACCTCATTGCCGCCGTCCCTTTCTTGTTATTTATTGCCGATATTGGTTTGTTTCACTCTGCCGTCCCACTGCTGCGGCTGACTCACAATATAGCTATTGGTGTTTTCTGGGTATACACTCTGAGCCTTGTCGTTCCGGGTGAAAACGTCTTCGCTGATGCCCTCTCCGTCCGCGTCAAGACATTTTATTCAATTACCCTGGCCATGAATGTGATCTGCACATGTTTGTTTTTTATTCTACATTCTGACACAAACTGAATTCCCATCTTAGTACTGATTGCCTTCAAGATTTTGAAGATCCAAAAAGTAGTTGCACCCTTCGCAACGAGCAGCGAGAGCTCAACCTTTCGTTTACTACCAATCATAGTTGAATCTGGTAAATGTTCTAGCAATTCCTTCTCTGACATGTGTTCATGCATCATAGGTTCTGCGTACTCAGCCTTACTCGTGATTATGATTGGAACATATACTTCCAACTCCCCAGCCATGTTCATTATTTTGAATTCAGTAAGCGCAGCCATTCTTTCCGCAAATACTCACCTAACAACATATTGATCAAGATGTCACCAATCATTGTGAGTTCGGTGTATTTTATTTCTCAATTTGCTCACCCTAAGTCCGACACAGGGCATCGTGGTATGTTGATTCCCTCCGACTGTTTCTTTTCTCACGTGTACCGTTCCTCCAGTTCTCTTCCGTTATCGTCCGCGTTGGTCTGGGTCTATCTCACGGCGATTCACATCGCGCCAATGGCACGATGTCTTCCTCGCGGAGCATTAAATGGACTTCGCAACGTGCGAGTTCTAGGCTACCCAATACCCAACAGCCTACATATTCTGGATCATTCCCGTACGGGGGTGTTCAGGTCTCGCTGCAGCAAAGTGTACATACTCATGCCGATGACATGCAGGAGGACATAGAAAATGGCATCTCAAACTCACCTACAGAGTACAAATCCGGCTCCTTCCGTGTGATATAAACGGAGACGGTGAAAATGTATGTCCACCATTTATCTATTTCCACGTTATTGATCTATCCAAGAATGCAGTAAAAATAATAGTTCGCTGATGTATAGTTTATAGATGGCTTCGTTACGCTGTTGTCCTAGGGATTGTTGGATAACATTAGATAGACGTTGAATTTGCCAGCTCCGATTCTCCGAGGGCAAGGGCCTTGCGTGGACTCCGTTTACAGTGTACCCGATACCCATGAAGCGTGCTTGTAAGACAATGAGGCTATATTAGTTCTCGGGATCCCTAAACAGTGGTCTTCATTTTACTTGATTGGACCCGTTGATCTCCTTAAGGGTTTGGCTGAATCGAACGTTCTGAACCTGATCCGATCACGTAGAATCACGCCTTCTTGATCAAAACGATCAATCACTCTCGTGGAGACTTTGTAGACCAGAGTTTGTTCGTTAATTGTCAACAACTTTAGGCTCGCCACTACTGCAACCTATTGGTTCTCTCAAAAACTCCGTGAATAGCAATACAAGTCATGAACTGACACCCCGTAGCAACCGTTCTATATTATGTACCCTGAAGCTAACAAAATGCCCCCCCTCTTTACCTCATTGTGTTGACTTACAGCTGTAGTTTGTCCATGTTCCACTGAATAAGCATGGTTGTACGCAGTGTGCCCTCGAATTTTGCCTCAAGTCTGAGGTGCTCATAACGCAGTTCTTCAGGCATGTCCCCTTGAGTCGAACTTGAAAATCCATCTTCTGTCTCCAAATACTTGATGATGTCTTGCTTCAGACTCGACCAATTTCGTGCATTTTCTGAGGCCGTTGAAGTATATCATCGGCATAAAACGATGGTAATTAAGTGTTGGTGCGTAGAACGGCAAGCAGACAAGACACGGCGTGTCTCAGAGCGATGTAAGTCATTGCATGTAATGATGCACCAAAGTAAAGGTTGCTACTTACAATATTCCTATTGTGATCGTGCACACTGACAGTGTGAACGTGTTTTCTTAAATCACAGTGCAACTACCTTCTACGGTCACAGCATGACAGGTTCTTGTAAGTTTATCATCAAAATAACATGCATATTGTTGAGTTATCCGCAAGCCTCAGACACGTTCTGCGAAGTACGATCTAACTCGATTGTACAGGGAACCCGATTACAAACACATAGCGTCTTGTACCATAAAATACCTACTTATATACGTCTGCCACCGCTAAAACCATGCTGCCGACGCCCGGTAATATTGCGCCATCATTCCCGAAGATTTCCGAAAAATGTCGAGCTCGTACCTCGACCCCTGATATTCCAACACACATCTCTCGACTTTACCGCTCGTCCACGTAGCGTCTTACTTTTTTAAACCAGAAGAGTTTGAGTAGGACGCACAGCACCGCTACTTATGGATGCTGATCACACATATTTACGAAATGATCGCTCATTCAATGCTGCTACTCTTACAATCTAATTGTCCATATCACAACCGGAAGTTCTATCCCAATACGTACAATCACTCAAATATATCGCTCGTCGAGGATATCACATTCACCAAATGAGGTGACCACTACAGTCCAAAACGGCGTCAAAAAATCTTATGAGCATTACACAATCATGTCACACGCACCCGTCAACAAAATATTCTCCGCCTGTCATGTAACTGGCATGATCAGACAGAAGCAACACTGCTTGACCTGTCATCTCGTGTGGCTGTTTATGTGGTGAGCGCCTGTCGAATCAAAATGAGTTGGTACATACCTCGGCGAAGCGTCCGAGGGGTACAGTCTTCGCCTGATTCTCGAGGACGCGGGGTTCCATACCCGAAGTTTGATCGGTGTTCACTGATGAGTCAAATGTCCAACAAGCTAGGACCAAAAAGATTGTCGCAAGACACTAACCATAACCGGGGGACAGCGCATTCACTCTAATGCCATGGGTAGCCCACTCCGCAGCCAACCCTTTCATGAGATTGGACACAGCACCCTTGGATGAATTGTAGAAGACCTGGGTCAATGGCTTATTTGGCGCGACCTGGTTAATAATCTGCGAGCTCATGGAAGATGTAATAACAATCGATCCACCATGCTTTTTGTCGATCCACATCCTGCCATATCCGCCTGGGTCACGCATCCCAAAATACTATCTCACAATGGAGCTCACTTTGCCGCAGCCTTGGTGCTATTGAACACGCCAAGGACATTGACACCATACACGTTATAGAAGTCTTCGTTGGTCAGCTCGAGTGCAGGCTTCACCACAGAGACGCCAGCATTCTGTAATACCAAGCCACTCGTTTCGGAGAAATGACATGACCGAAGAATGTTCCACTTACTGCTATAAGTCCTGTTACGGGACCGAGATCCTTGTCGATGAGAGAAAACGTTTCATTCGTCCTCTCTGCATCAGATACATCGCACTGATAAGCCTGCATACAAAGACAGGGAGGGTTGAGCTAATAAGTCGACAAAATATTTCACAAACCTTGACTTGCACGCCGAATTCTTTTCCAAGCTTCTCAGCAACTTCAGGCGCGTCCTTGGAACTCCTGAATAATACGTTTTATGTCATAAAATTAGCATATAATCATACGTATGGATGCCTGACTTGGAACCTACCTGTAGACAATGGCCACCCGTGCACCAGCCTGAGCAACAGCGCGACTATAAGCGTATCCAATCCCGCGGTTGCCCCCAGTGATGACGACGCATTTGTCTACAGCGAGGAAACAATGTCAAGTGAAAAGTGGTGCATACACAATCGCAGCTGACGCACCGGAGAAGTCGATAGTAAAACCTTTCGAAGCTATGGTATGTTGCATACGTTCATGAGGTCTCTGAGGCCTGGTATCTTTGATTTGACATGTCTGATGTGTTGAAGAAAGAGCGATGTGAGGAGGTTCGAGACCTTGAACTCTTATTCTGGCGAGCTTCAAGAACCGACGTCATAACCCTAGTGAAATTGCCTTTCTCGTAGCTACTCACGTTGATCAAGAATAACGAGCGCGCACGTAGCCTAAGCGTTTGGTAGGCTGACATATCTTTGTATAATACGTTTGATAGGATAGCTGCAAATGTGAGTTGCTGACAAGGTGAACTTCCATTCGGATGGAACTATATATGCTTCAAGTTTGGTCCAGGCCTCTCCCGACGTAATCTGTGGAGCTTTGCTACTACATTCAAGCCGTATTCGAAGTTCCACAGCAATGTCCCGGGAGGGATATCAGTGGATATTACCTTTACAAACTAGCAGCCATCAGGTAAGCCCTAGAACCCAAGCCCCGAGCGGGCAAGGCACACTGACGAGCAGACAACCATGATGTTGAAGCACTTGCTGACTAAGCCATGGAAAGGGCCGAGACAGGAATCCCTCACGACCATTACAATAAGGCAGTCATCACAAAACTGACAACTAATATCACTTCAATGTTACAACACTTCAGCATTTGATTAGCAAAAGCCTGCTATGAGATTAGAAGTGATAGTAAACATGAAGGAAGAAAGAGATCAGTATGGCCGTCCATATCAAGAAGCGTGCTCGTGCATGCTTAAACAAGAAAAGCACATCGTCCTTCATTCCATTCCCTTTCTCTGCGGTCAGCACGATATTACTGACATTAGGAATACTCACCATATATTCTCCCCTCTGCATATTTCCACCCTTCTACCTTGTCTCCCAGCAAACTGTTAGTTTGCTCCCACTCGGTGATCTGCGGCAGCTCTTCGTCGCATTGCAGCTGAACACCGACAGTCGCGTTAGCGCATTTCATTATCGCCTTCACGATAAATACAGGCCACTGCCAATCTTTATTCAGCCAGAAAAACCACCAGTAATTGTTTCGTAAATCGCGTAAACGCAAGGCGACTGAGAGAATACTCTGCGATACTGCAGGGTCGCCATCAGACAACTCGGCTGTGAAATCGACATCCAAGGCTTCCCAAGCAGCTCTCTGCATTTTTCCTGGTCGATATATTATCACTGTATCCTGAATGAGCCCCCCATGTAAGCTCCACAGGGAAGTGACAAAATGGTGCCAGAGAGATTCCTCGTCTTTTGGATGACATATGTGTACATAATACTTCACGTCGTCAAAGGTGACTAGCAGGACAATGATCTTGAAGAGGTCAATGTCGGCTTGTCCGAGGGAAATGGAACGTATCGTAGCGCTACAGAATGGCGACCCCTTTCCGCCGTTTGGTGAAAGAAGTTGTTCTATGAAGCTGGACAATTTTACTTCGACCGGGTGCTCGTCATCGTCATCTTCGGGTAGCTGGAGCGGTGTGACAGTGGAAAGCATGTGTGATGCTACCATGCTGATTGCTGACCAAAACCAGTTATTACAACTGGATTTCGCAGAGAAATGGTCATTGGACAAGAAATCGTGAGGGAGCTTGACTCACAAACTGTTCAAACACCATGGAGTCTCGGCGTACAGGTATCCCAGTTCCTGCCAACATTTTCCAACCATCTCTGACCAAGTATGTCCACGAGGGTATATAAGGAGTCCCCCAATCCTTCTCACCATATCCATCGCAACTAGCCAATCCAAAAATCCGAGCCGATTATTTGTCACTACCTAGATGTGTCTCCTTGTTCAGGCGAGTAAATAAATAATGAAGTAACCTACCTTGATCCAAGCACCTGCTGGTTTGTGGATGTAACCGGCTTTTCCAAGGGCCCATATTGCTATCGAGTCCCCTTGGCGTAACCCTAGAGTCAATGGGTGATGATGTTTCATGACATGCACTGCGCCATATGATCTCCTCCTCAATTGGCTCCGAAACTGTACATTGAGTGGAAAACAAGCAGGTTCAGGGACCTCGACAAGTCTTCCGTCCCGCGTTTGGCGAAGGATGGCGCATCGAAACCATTCCATTTTGTTAAGAGTGCTTTCGGTATCAGAGAGTGACTGTTCCTGGCCTGCTTCCAACTCTACAGTGCCATAGAGAAATATGTGAACTGACGTGACCCTTGCTCCAGAGGATGCAATTGGGGGAGCCAGGATATATAGGTATTTACTTGGCCCGCAGAACTTATATCCCAGAAGGTGGGTGGAAATACCCGGAAACGTGGGGATTAAATCTGTCAAGTCGGGCGGCAGGATGGTGTACGTATGGTCTTGACCATTCAAGTCGACTGTCCGATCCTCGTGGATGCAAAGTTCCTTGGCACGTAGTGTCCAGTTGAGAGGACCGAAAATGATATGTTTGAACCAAATCCCGAGGTTAATGAAGCCATAAAGGAAGTAAACACATCGTAGAGTGAAATATTCGTGCCAACGTAGGTCATGCCTCCCTTTCTCTGCAATATCAGGCTATCAGTCAGGAAGGTGCGTTGAGTGTACGAGATATACCTATGCAATTTAAGAGCAAACTTCCAAACGCACCATACTCGGTCAACATGTAAATTTTGAGCTGCTGTGATGTCACATCCCTCCCTGACATGGTCACTGTTTCGATGTTACTGCTAGACTCTATGACAATGGCCATAACGATGCCTCGAGACCAAGCCCAACAATTAGCACTAAACAACGCATAGGCTCCATGTTTTGCCCCCATTTGCTTTAGAATCCGGGCAACGGAATGAAGAGTAACAGGGCTATGAGTAGAGTGAGCAGAAAACTGAATTTCGAAGACAGTCGTGGTGTGTTTCCTCCGGTGGTCTTCGTGAGGGTCATTTGGTTTGTAGAACATTGCTTCATCTGCGCTGCCTTTCTGGCTGCTAACAAGACTACTAAGAGTCACGGGTATTCGTTCTCCTAGACCTGTGCCATGCCAAGAATGTTCCAAGTAAAGGAGACGCCGTTCGTTTGTGTAAGTCAGAGTGAGGACGATGAACTCGTGACGCCAGTGGGATAATCGTGTGTCCTTCAGCAATTCCAATTTGTGTATTAGTGCCTTGCCATATTTTGAGGCGCCGGTTTTGACAGTACGTGAAGGACCAGGACTCAGAGTCTCATCTTTTATGGTGGTAACTTGTCGAGTTGTTAATATGATGACCAAGTATTACAGAATTTGGTTGTACACTTACCACTACCCTCCTGCTGATACTCTGAATTTCCTAAGACCATTTTGCACAAATCATCGACGCAATATTCTGAATCAATATTGAATGAGGTAGTGCTGGTCATGGCGTGGCATGCTGTGGAAATTGCGCTCCACGATATGTTATATAGCAAGCTCACAATTGCCTCATGTTCGCTCACAGCCTTAACAGTTCCTGTGTCATGTACAGCCGCATATGCCTTTCTACACGATCTATATAAACATGGCCGAACGAACCCTCGAGGAGTTCAATTCTACCTCAAGTTCGAGGTGAATCACGCACCTCATACCAGTAGCACTTCAGATGTTTCGTACCCTCTCCAAATTCCATCCACTGTGTCTCCAAATCCTGGATCATGTTTTCTTACTTCAGATGGGTCGCACTTATCTTGCCCGATTTCGTGAATTCGCCGAGGCCGCTGAAATAGACGGCCTACAGGCAGTTGATCGTTGGCGCGTGGAACAGCAAGCAGAGTGGGATAGACTGTCGAACACGGTAAGCTATATGCTCAAACGAGTCATCAACCTTCATCACATGTGTGTACAGCTCGCATTCCTCGCCACTATGAGTGCGGCTATCCTCGCGATTTCACCACCTGCTCCCCCTCTCGCTTTCTCTGTTTGGCTGGGAGCAGCTGGGCTGAGCACCTGCGGTCTTTTCATCGTTCAGTACTTTGCTATCCAGGCGTTCTCTATTTCAGACGAGGATATGGGACAGCTAGTGAAAGATGGCAATTACGCTAACTCAGCTTTACTTGCGGTTGCGGTCGCCAGCCCTGTCATATTCGCCCTTTGGTCCTCTATTCTTTTCGCCGTTGGCATCCTCGACTATATTATTGAGAATCCTCGTGGAAAACCGCAATTCATGCTGCTCTCGCTTGTACCAGTCACGATTGGATTCGTGGCGAGCGCAGCCATAATGACCATCGGCAGTGTAATTGGGCGGCGTGTTCAAGCCCGCGTAGGTGTTCTGTTACTGATATTTCTACTTGTTTGACCTCTTCTTCACTGCCCTTACCAGTATGAGAGAAGACTTATGTGAGCAAAGCGGTGTGGATTGAAATACAAGATCTGGTTTTTAATTCATCTTCCTATTTGCTGTGGACATGTCGCACAGAAGATCTGTGTGTGTGCGAAAGCTCGGACCCGTCGATTGGTTGTACCACAACAATCCAGTCAGCTTGATTGATCTCGCTTCTTAGTTGATATCCATAGTCAGTCTCAGCGAAAAATTTATCTCAGTATAGACATGGAATGAATGAGCGGACATAGTTGCCGCACCTCGTCGCAATTTTTTCTCACTACTTTCTCTGAAATTGTTGTACATACATCACACCACATCCATTGAAATGAACCACTCCCTCTTGAGGCCCAGTCGTGTCATTGATCACTACCTCGCGATGACAAGCGGATTTACCAAATAAGCTGGCCGCTAAAAAATGCGAAGGGCGTGTCAGGCATTTGACCAGTGCGAAACAGGCAGACATACCCGTCAACGAAATACTCCCCGCCAGTCATGTAATCAGCACGCTCAGACAAGAGAAAGAGTGCCTGGCCTGTGATCTGATCGGGCTACATATAATTTACAAAATGGAGTGAGTCAGTGAATACCAGATAGAGCGCACGGTACATACACGAGCGAATTTTTTCAAGGGAATATGGTCCCTTTCATATTCGAGGACTTTTTTGGGCAAATCGTGAGTTTGATCCGTGTCCACTAATACGTATTTTCAGAACGTCGTGCTCGGGTCCTTAGGAGAAATAGAAAAAACACTGACCATAGCCGGGAGATACTGCATTCACCCTGATGTTATGATCAGCCCACTCAGCAGCTAACCCCTTGGTGAGGTTGGAGACGGCGGCCTTGGAGGAATTGTAGAAGGCCTGCGTCAAAGGTTCGTTTGTCGCAGCTTGGTTGATGATCTGCGAGCTCATAGAAGATGTAATGACGATTGAGCCGCCATGCTTCTTGTCGATCCACATCCTGTCATATTCGTCTGGGTCACGCATTCCAAAATACTACCCCGTGATGGAACTCACTTCGCCGCAGCCTTTGTGCTGTTGAATACGCCAAGGACATTAACGCCATATACATTATGGAAGTCTTTGCTAGTCAGCTCGAGTGCAGGCTTCACCGCCGAGATACCAGCATTCTGTAATGTAAAACCGCTCGTTTCAGAAAAATGACATGACCGAAGAACGTTCCACTTACCGCTATAAGTCCTGTCACCGGACCAAGCTCTTTGTAGATGAGAGAAAACGTCTCATTCGTCTTCTCTGAATCGGTTACATCACATTTATAAGCCTGCGTACGAAGACAAGGGAGGGTTAAGCTAATGAATCGACCACCAAACATTTCACAAACCTTGACTTGCACGCCGAATTCTTCTCCAAGCTTTTTAGCTACTTCAGGCGCGTCCTTGTGACTCCTGAAAGACACGTTTGATGCCAAAAAAATCAGTATATAATCATAGAATATGATACCCGACTGAGTGCCGACCTGTAAATCATGGCCACTCGTGCACCAGCCTGGGCAACAGCGCGACTATAAGCATATCCGATCCCACGGTTGCCCCCAGTAACGATGATACATTGGTCTACAGCTACAACAAGGGTGAGTCAGACTGGCGGTCACAGATAGCACAGGCGACTTACCGGAAAATTTGGTGGTAAAAGATGGAGGAGACATGTTGTGGATAAGCGTTGAGTGCGAGTGTAGATGGCTGTTGAATAGTCGGGGAAGACTGTAAAGGAGACTCAAAGCATGTGGTATATAAGCTATCGTGATTTGAAGACGTCATATCCCCTCTTTGAATTTGATAGTCAGTACTGTATAATATGGCCGAGCCAAGATGTCCCCTCTCTGGATTTTGGCCAAATTATTCGACCTTACAGGTAAGCGACTGCCTTTCTGGTGGTACTCACAACGCTTGGGGCGTAGTTCGGCAATTGGCCCCTTTCAGTGCAGCCACACGAATATTTTCGCTTGTGCAAAACGTAACAGATCGCCGGAGCCCGCCAATTAAAAAGAATCTGCACCGACGTCGTAGAGATTAAGCTGGTATTGTCACATCTCCATTTACCCTGAATCCCAGCACCACCTCTCACGTATCAACTGAGGTGTCTGGTTGAATGACCCACTTGAAACGAGATCAACATAAGTTATCCCTAACCATACACCAAGGCTACAGTACCTACGCTACTTGTGCTTGCCCGTAGCTTTCCCTTTACCCTTATGGAAAGCCTTGCCTTCGAAACCAGGTCGAGCTTTAGTTTTTCCCTTTGACGACGAAGACTTTCGCTTATCACTCCGTCGCTCGTTTCGCATAGCGATATTATCTGAACGTTTCTTCTGCTTTGCAGCCATGGAAGCTGTGAGTTGATCTTTCCTCTCCTCCCTGCAACGAGATGAGTATCAACAAGAGACCGAGTGTATCATGAACGGCTTACCAAGACTTCTTACTCTTCGCTTTCTCCTTTTCTTTCCGTTTTACTGCTTTCTTGAGGCGCACTTCATCATCCTTGACCTTAACGCCTTCAAGACGCGCCTCCGCTTTTGCCCAACGACTCTTATCTTCTACAACTTTGCGTTTGTCCTCCGGCATCGAATCCAATTTCTCCTTGCGTGCAGCGAGTTGTGACAAAGCTTGATTGGGATTGGAAGACGTCTTGAGTGATGCGGCCTTTTTGCTTGAACTCCCAGCCACCGCAGAAAAAGATACATTAGTTAACGGACCGTCGGCAAGACGAGATGCAGCAGTTCCTTTCGAAGTGACCGGCAAGTCCGGAACAAGTAGCTGACTCTGTTGGTCAGGCACAAAGAAATGAATTCAAGCAGGAACCGTGCAAGATGCCAAATACCTTGACGGGAAGACCCTTCGTCACATCCTTTTTGCTTCCTTTTTTGCCTTCAGCCTCTGCCTTGCGCCTTTCTTTCGTCTCTTTTCGTCTCTTTTCACGAAGCGCGGCGCGTTGCTTTCTCCGTTCTTCCAAAAGCTCATCTTTATCTCCTGGCTCTCCACCACCTTGTCCACCACGTCGGAGAGCTGCCATGCGCAAATGTAGTTTATCTCGGAGAGCAGCAATGCTCTCTGGTTTAGCCATGGGCGCTACAGGGTCGAGTGAACCAGTCACAACGGCATCGCTGAGATCCACCTCATCCACTTGCATGTCGTCAGCACCAGAATCGGACCCGAGCACTGCGGCTTTCTGTTTCCCCTTGACTTTCGAGTTGGCTCTTTCCAGCTCAAGAGCTGCTTCATTCTGAAGGTCGATAACCGACTTTTGATTGGCTGGGTCCAGCTAAGAAAATAAGAACTCAGACTCAGAAGGGAACATCAGGCAGTGATGATAGTGGGAGACCTTATCCCTGCGAGCCTTTTTTGATGCCTCCTTCGCAGCTTGTTTGGGTGCTTTCTTGTTTTTGCTGTGTTTTTGATACTTGGACGGAACCTGTGCGATGCGTTCGATTCATCAATAGACAATTGAAAATTTCAATAACGCACGTTGTCGTCTACATCATGATCTTCTTTCGCCAGGTAG
Organism: Suillus decipiens; assembly: GCA_016695475.1. Lineage (NCBI taxonomy): Eukaryota > Fungi > Basidiomycota > Agaricomycetes > Boletales > Suillaceae > Suillus > Suillus decipiens. The sequence continues at coordinate 44,920 of MU172923.1, read as the reverse complement.
TACTTGGCGGGTATCAAGTTTAGTAAGGCCTCGAAGGTATCATTATGAGCCTCGACTGAGGCACGTAGGACTTCCACGGGTGTTGTGGGCATTGGCACAAACAGACGCAAAAGAACGGAGATCAGCTTGCAACGGGAGCAGAATACAAGTACTATTATTACGTCATACAGACCTTTACATAGCCTCCACATAAGCTCAACTGAGAAGTTATGCATACTAAGTCGAGGCTAGTCAATATGAACATTGTCGATCACAATAGCATGCCAGATCTCTTGAAATCACCTAGTTCAGTATTAGAACTTCGACGGGACTGACATCCGGTAAACAGGAGGAATGTAGCAATGGTGCGGCAGCGTAATGATAGCAGGGCAAAATAATAGATATACATATATATTTTAGTACAATAACAGTTGAAGCCAGAAATTCAAGAGGATTGTTAAATACTAGAGATATCTGCCTGAAATGAGATACAGAGCCTCTATATCTAGGATAAAACTCACCTGGGTCGTTACGCACGTCATAGTGACAAGGGCGTGAAAATAGAGATCGTAAATGAAGCGGTCTCCATCTACTCCTCACTTTTGATTGCACTCGTTGAAACAACCGGCAAGCACGCTCCTGAGGAGGACAGTATTCCGAACAGGTACCATAGAGTTCACTGGAGACATACCTGGAGTGTCCATCGAATAGGCAAAGAATCTCGTTGATCATAGTCTCCATTTGAAGTTGTACCTGAGTATTCGGTTGGCCCGTACCAGGGTATGGAATCGACCGATAACCTCTTCCAGTTTGCGATATCAGCATTGGTTAAATAAAACCATGAGATGGCCTACCGGCACAAAGCTATAGAGGCGATCTGGGGGAGGCGACACATAACAAACTTGGCTATAACTATCATCCTAAAACAATTCCTGAACCGTGAGACCGGTAACACTATGCTCGAGCAACATAAAACCTCACCACATTAGCATACATGTAACTCGAGGGGCCGTATGGGTGGTTAATCATGGCGGCCCAGCATGAACAAGCACGAACGGTATACTATGTGCTACTTTCTGTTCGCTGCCACGGAATCAGAAAACTGCACACAGATAAGGAAAACCGTTCTACACAGGTGACATGGACAGGTAATGACCATGCGTGTGGAAGAGCGGTGCCGACACAGCCGATAACTCGAATAGCCCATACATCGTTCTAGCCTGAGCCGAAGTCCTGGGTTCGACTTTCTCAATTATTGTACTTACATAATACAAACAAAGACCCGTCGACTCGACTCCTATGCTCATTTGAATGCACCAATTTTATCACTGGCCAGTGGGCCAGTGCCAAGGCTAAACTCTCTCAGTCGCTCGCTATTATCTATATAGTCCTACGAATCGCTGTGGACGCCGGAGATGACCGACTCTTGAAACCATCACGATCACTAGGTCAGAGGAAATTAAATTCCAATGTTCTATTAGGACAACGAATTTATTAATGACAGAACAAAATCTGCATGGTCATACAATGATTATACCACACTACCACCATGCGGTGTCTTCTCATGGCCTTCTACTGAAGGTCAAGCCTCGGAAGTGACCCACGCGAATGGTCGAGATGCCCACCCAACCATTGAATGATTCCCTGGCCGTCGTTGCCAAGGCCTAGAGTGTGCTACATAACCTTGTACACGTCATTCTCATAATACTTCCATTATTCTCTGTGGAGGTGCATATCCTGGCTACAGTTTGTACGATTTAACGGGCCTCGATCCTTCTGCAGGTAAATTCGAGCCTCGCATATTGGAGGCAGAGCTCTAAAAACTCAAGTTGTTCAAGTCAACACGATCGAACCGGAAGATTTTCCCAATCTACTGCTGGCATTGCTGATCGTATTCGCATGATGATCTGGTATTCCACGCCAAGTCACCGACAGAAATTGTTTCACAAGATGGTGGAAATCGGCGGCTGGCATTGCGTTTAATCGTTCGAAAGTGAAATTCAGGTGGGTAATTCTTCCTCTGTCGATATCCAGCATACAACGCAAGGCGTCTTCCTGTTGTCCTCTTCAGATTTCTTTGGTTCCCTATTCATCCTCACAAACAATGCGTTTCTCTTTCGTCGTTGCTGCCAGTGCTTTGACAGTATCAATATCTGCTATACCTTCTGTCGCTGACACATCGATATCTACTAGTGGGGCTATCACTGAGAATTATCCTACCTTTTGCGTAAAAGTATCCAGTACGCGGCAATTGCGTGAGTAGTTGCATCCTGGATTTAATTATATGAGTTGGCGGCGTGATAGTTCGCCTTTTTTGCACCGCTTAGTGTGTGCGTAGTGAGTCGCGTGTCTACTCTCACCCTAGTGCTATATGGTTGATGCGGCGAGACGTGTACAGCCTCAATCGGATGTTGACCACTCACGGCAATGTAAGATGCTGACCCCCAATATGCACGCAGCTTCCCCGAACCGCTTTTCGCATCGTATCTCATCACCCATTCAACTCTCCGCTGTCGTGAAGATGTCTTCAATTCATCATCACAGCGATATACAGCTACATTCAAGTACCATGACCCTCCGTGACCTTTGGAATAACTTATCTTTCACCGCTAGTGCAAGTATACCCTATTTTGCTCGAGATTTCTGATGACGTCAGATAAAGCGACTGGGGAAGAATGCAGCATCCTGGTTAGAAGAATTGCAAGGGAATGAGCTGGGTGACGCATCGCGAGTTGCTAGCACTATTACATATGCCGAACTGCAGGAGCGACATCACACCGTAGACTCATGAGGGCTTGTGTAACTCTACTATCGCCACGTTTATAACCAGCATGTGCACTGACGAAGAAAACAAGGAGGCTTAATCGTACGAGAAGTCGGAGGATGGTACATGCGGACGTGCTAACTGGGTTTGCACGAGGCCTTACAACCAAGTCCTCGTTAGTCACCATTCACTGATATATATGACTGTTCAACTTTGCCTCCTTGATGAAACAGACTCGATGTTGGACGTTGGTGCTTAGCTCAGCTCTCCGGGCCATAAGCGAATCCATGACTGTCCCTCAGGTCAAAATTACACTTCTGGAATACTATGACAAAAATGCTACAGCCCGACTCATATCCACATAAATTTACAATATTCCTGTTCGCTACTAGTGCCTCACTCTCCGGGAACATCAAACAGGCTGCAAACACGATAATGAGCAGCGACCGCGTTCTGAATATCGCCTCGCAAGGCGCTGCGAACAATACTTTTCCCACAAACGTAGCAAAAGTGGGTGTTGCAGCCCGGAGAGATGCACTACGACAGCATAAATGTTAGTGTACTTGTCAAGAAGTAGATCACGCACGGTCATATGGCTGCATCCCCCATCCCTCTGGACCGGTGTTTTGCAGTCTGCCAATGACCATAAGCGATAGAAAATGACCAATAGGAAAAGCATATACTTGGGCAATACTTCCATCCGCGCTGCTTCATTAAATGGTCCAGTTCCGAGGTTCCGTCACAAGAATGAGGAGGACCGCCGATTGTAAAAGATTGCTGGCAGGCTTTACACCAAATATGGTCACAATCAGGTAAAGGGCAAACCAGCATGCGAGATTCCTCATGCTCCTGCCTGTCTACAGGAATCGAACGCTGACATCTAAAATGTCATGGTTGACACGCTGAAAAGTAATACAGGTAAGACACTCACTTGCGGCAGTGAAGGAGAATTGAAAGCTGGCTAAGCTCCATTTCTTCCCAAATCGCATATTGTCGCTCATCGACGCCAATTTGCTGCACGAGGATTCCCGAGATTGCTAAAGGATGGCGGATTAGTAATGGGTACTACAAGAGATGTACAAACCTTTAGGTTGACGATTATTCTTTTCTGTCATGCAAACGGGACATAGGACTGGAAAGCGATGTTCTTCGATCTTGGAGCAAATATGTCCTCGGATACAACTTCTGCATATCGAGTGATTACATTCAAGATCCACACTGTTGTCCACAGGTTGTTCTTCCATGCATATTAAGCACGAAAAGTTGTGTGGAAGTGAGGCAGCCAGAGTTTGCATCTGATATCGAAGTTGCAAATCTTCCATGTCGAAAGACTGCTGCAATTCGAAAGCCGCAGCTGAATTCAGGCTGTCGAGCCCCCACTCATGTCCTAGGTCTTCCTTGACTGTATCATAAAGCGATGACCATCTGTCTGCATTGCGACAGTGGTCGTCGTTTGTTATTCTGTTGGATGACGAGGACAAGGGCGGGAACTTGACCGGAGCTGATGATCCAGCTATTGCGTTTGAAGATCGTGAAGAGAGGGGCCGTGAAGTAAAGTGCCGATCACTGTTGTTTTGTACGGTCTTGGAGTATTCCTGAAGTGACCCCACTTTCTTCTTCTCAATATTCAAAGCATCATCCAAGCGTTGAACCTCTCCTTCAAGTGTCTCGTTTTCTTCAGTCAGCCTCGCATTTTTCTGCTTCAATCCAACCACCTCAGCTCGCAATCTCAGAACAGCCAGGCTGGATTCGACGACAGCACACTGCATGCCTTGCATGTCTGCAGGTGGCCCATTTGATACGAAGATATGGCCTGAGACGTTATTAAGTAGTTGAGCCTGCCATTGCAAGCCGCTCAGGGAAAGAAGATGGCTGTCGGTAGCAGGTAATATGCTGGCCAAGCGTGAGGCCGCTTGGTCAATCGATGTATTGAGAATAAGGCCAGCACCAGCAGGATAGCTTGGCCGCGGGTGAGAATCGAAAATCACGAAGAGATCCTTCTCCGATCTTTTAATCATCGCGCATGCGATGATCTCAGGAGGGCGGGTGATAATAACAGTAGCGGAAGAGCTCAAATTTTGCATATATCTGAGAAGATCATGGAGGTGATGAAACCGATAAACGAACGATCGGCTTACTCTAGGGTACGCCTAAATTGCTTTGCCTTTGGGGGACCAAACCGTGTTGATACATGTTTCAGAGACTTCTCGAATAGAGGAACCTGTTGGATTTCTTCCACGTCCAAGTGCAAGTCACTTGACCACCCCGAGCAGATGGAGATAATGTCCTATGGTATGACGTTTCGTGAGAAGCAATTGAATGAGGGGCTATCGCCATGGATTTGACGGGCGCTAAATCAGATAAAACACTTACTTGAATGGCCTCTTTGCTGGTAATAGCTCGAATAAGACCTACCATAGTGTCCTCACTATGGATGTGGACAAGGTCGGAGAGCACTCTTGCAAAATTCATGGCTGCAAGGCCACATGCAGATACACCACGACCACTGAATTGACTCGTGCCAGGGTAAGATACGATGCGCTCCCTTCCTTGCAAGATATCTGCAATGCTATCACTGGGCCCATTGAGGTGAACATTTGAGACCATAGCTGTCGTGTAATGGTTATGATAAGGAATGACTGAACGCTACAACTTGAACGCAAACAGGAGGCCTATATGTAGTGCACGCGATTACATAATCGTTTGGTGACGGTAGGAATACTAGTAGTAGCTGTATACGACGACGGCCCGAGGACTTTAGAACCTAGATTTGGATCTAGAACAACGCTCTCAACGCTGCGGAAAGTCATCTGATCCGTTTAACATGTTATGCGAAGGGCGAGGATATCGAGGATAACTCTCTGTCTAACTTACCGAGCGTTCCTAGAATCCTCCCGCTATCGAGAAAAGGGTCTCGATAACTTCACTCTTTACGTACCTCTATGTTATCCGTATCTAGAGTACAGATAAGAAGATCAACTAACCATACTCAAACTGGATACGAGCAAGTACACCTACTTTAGAAGGCGCTCTGCAAGTCAATAACGAGTTTGAATCGGTCAGTAATTGTTATCATTTCGTGGCCTACACTCCCATGCTTTTCAGTTGCCCATTTATTCAACAAGACCACAATAGTTATACACTCACGACTGCCAAGTTTGAGCGTACATAATCATAATGCATGACCATTCCACTCTCATGTAAGGTTTGACCACCTGCGTGTTGTATCATCATTCTCACTAGATAACCGTCACGAGAACTTCGTCATGTCTCATGCATTCCCAAAGAAACGGAAAGTATGGACGCTAAGATATAGGCCAGAAGCGAAATATGCAATTGAAGTACACACAGACCTTGCATAAGGAAAAAATTACAACGGAGCAAGCTGAAAGTCGGCAACGCCGAGCCCTATTTAAAGTGGCAGGAGAAAACAATACATATTTCCTTGTTGATATAATCAGCCAACGACGTCAGACTAACATGATGATTCAGCGCCAGCATTGACCTAAATGAAGGTATCTCACGATATGTGTATGAGAGTCACGTCGAGTTCAAGTGCGACTCTCCAACTCGGCTATCCTTGCTTCATCAGCCCGACTCTTGGCTTGCAATCGATCTATTTCAACCTGACACTCTCGCAATTGCAAGAAGTCAATCTCACAACCATGACCATACTAAGGAAGAGCTCACCTGCGTTCGGACGTCCTCCTCCTGCCTCTTCTGGTCTGCTTCAATTGCAATGCGCGCCCATTCAGAGTCAAAGTCCTGGCATACCACCTCCACACTGTTCGGGGTATCTATCTTGACCCCACGATAGCAAGAGCGCCCAGGAGCCCACGGCCCCTCAATACCACTTGGAAAGAGGTGTTTTACAGCCTCCCAAACAGTATCTGCGAACCAGTAACATCGATACCGGCAGAGATGGTATTGGGGTGCACTCTTGCTGACAGCTGACAGGAGTGCAGCTATCTGTGTTGCTGAAGGGCCCTCAACACCAGGTGCGGAGAAATCGAGGGTACAAAGTCTTGAGTACGAGCGGAATGTTTTATCAAGGTAGGTTTTGATGGCGGAATTCACATTTGGAGTAGTGAAAACATGATCAACGGCGGGATGAGTCGAAGAGACTGATGGGGAATTAGTTCAGGTGTATCGGAGATGATGACCCATTGTTGTTCTTTTGTAGCTCTGTGTTGGCCGTCCGGTCGACGACCAGTATAGTGGTTGGTGAGGCACTCAAATGACAAAATTCGAAGAGAAGGAACTCGTGCTCTTTTTCATGTTTACATTTGCAATAAGTCATGTATTTCAGTCGACATTGCGACGATAGATGGCTGCTGAAGATGATTGCTCTCCATGTTGGCACGTCAATCTCCATTTTTTGCGGGCCATGACTCGGACATGACACGGAAAGGACGGAGGATTGCAGTAAGGAGACCACGAACATTGAAGAGATACTTTAAGGCCATTATAGCAGTTGGCAAGGGATTAAATACGATGTATCGCAGCGCGAGAAATTAGAATGTTGCATGGTGCTCTAAGTAGTAGGCCAACCTGATTGAAGTACAATGTAAATAAATACTATCACTCCCTATAGTACGCGACATTTTCAGCAAATGTTTTCTAGCTCTTCAATCACGCCAGGTTTTCTTTTAAAAAATTTAACCATCATAGATTCGTATCTCCTCTACATGGATCTGATTTTTACTGATTTTTAGGATAATTAATAATTACAAAGGTATGGTGGAGTTAATCTCAAGCACCGTAATCAACAACTATAAGTGCAGCACCAAACTAGTCCACGACACCGCTTTGTATGCATTAGGACCGAAACTGCATAAAGTGGTGAACATAAGTACCAAGAGGATGGCACGAGTTGTGACGTAGAACGCGACAGATATCAAAAGCATCAGGCTAAATACGAACTTCACGACTTTCGGTACTTGATTGGCTGTAAGATTCACAAGAAAACAAAGCCAGGGTGTGAAAGTTACAGCGACGGCACTGATGCGCCATAGTGTGTGTTCCAGGGATGTGGGGAAGGAAAAACACCAAGCTATACAATGGATGGCGCCAAATGTGGTTGCTATAAACAGTCCAGCAAACAGAAGAATCGTCTTGTTCGAATCTTCGAGTTTGATGCTCCCATCAAATGTTGGAACTCGGAGCTTTCGAGATGTGGGAATGAAAGGTGCGCCTATTAGTTCTGCAATTGAGCGGAAGACAGGAGCCAAGGTCCCAAGCCAAGCAAATTCGTCTCTTTCACTGACACTAAGGCAAACACAATTAGTAGCGGCATGATTGCCAAGATGCATACATACTTAGCAATGTGATCCTCTGGGCGTGACTCGGTCGACTTCCAGTACACCGGATGTGGACACTGCACATTGAGAGGCTTGTTCCACCACACAGCATAGGTGAGGAAACTGAGAACCGCAAAAGCGAGTGTCCCCGTCTCGAGCTGGGTGGTTTCGAGTTGATAGATGGCGCGAGTGATGAGCTGGATAACAAACCAGGCCACCTGAAGGATGACCAGTCCTTGTGATATCGCATTGCCTTTGCTTTTGTCTTGGATCTGCTTTGCCGTTAGGGTAGGGGCGTCGATACACTCTTTACGTATCAGGTCGAGAATGTAATCAGGACGTAGTGTAAAGCAGGGTTCTTCGTTCACATAAAGCATGAAACCACCCATGAGCACAAAGAAGCTGTGCGTATCAGTCCATGCATAATCTAAGGATGCACATGAGCCAACATCTAGGTAAGCACGAATGGAGCTTACCTTCAGATTGTTCTGAGAAATAAGCCTTAATTGACCTTTTTACCCACTTCGTGAGAGTACCAGGGAAACGCCAAAGAGATACCAGCACAGATGATACACCTTTAGCAAGCGCTATGAGGAGGCCCCTGGAAGGATTTTGACGTTGCATAGGTACCTCAACGGACTTCTTTTCTAAGGATGTGTAGTATAGTGAGTTGTGAGATGCGGAGTTTCCGAAAGCGCGACTCGCCTTCAGGTTGCTCCAGACGAACGATGGGATACCCCAATTCATTGAACTGTCTAGTGATTTGACAAGCGCTGAGCCACTGGCGCATAGCCCATGACACGATCAGTTCAGGAGCAATGAGTGCCATTACCATGATCCCAAGTCGTCGCAGTAGGATACTACCAGGACTGTCTTTAGGACTCGGAATGTTGGGGTGAATGGCGGTGTAGATACAGGCAAACAAAGTGACAATGGAGCTGGAGATGATTGTCCATAAGTTTCTGGTTGTGAATGATGGAGCTTTCAAACTGTCACTTGTAGTGGTGTTTGTTGTATTTGTTGTAGGCGCAGCTTGGGTGACTCCAACGAGGTAGAGGAAGATACAGAAAAGTACTAGTAAGCGCATTATTGGATGTCACTTTGGGGTGTATCATATGCATCCTGGTCACTATTTATATTTCACTGGTGGGCGGATGGTCGTCTAAAAGTAGGTCCGGCCTGTTATCCGTAGCACGTCGACAGGCAGATACCCAGGAAGTCCGTAGTAATAACCGTGCAAAGTAGCAGAGAAGTGTTGAAATTCAAGCACTTCAATTTATCTCGATCTAGTGTGTAGCTCTAGAATCGCTGACACGATCTATTAAGTTGGGCTAGACCAAGGTTAGGACGCAAGGGTGGAGCCAATCGGGATGGCGAGATACCTGCTTACAACTCATTCGATCATGTCATGCAAAGTTCGGTGCCATATGACAGCTTTGGAATAGCAAGTATTGACGCAGAATACTATAAAGATCGCATGGAGAAAAATTATTCGTGCGAATAATGAATGAACTCGATATCGTGTCAGAGAGAGAATCTGAGCATAATCGCTTGCTAACTTGGAGGCTCTGAGGCAGGACCGGGATGGTGGCTAGTCTGTGACTAAGGTCAAGCGCAGCCTGCCATCTTGATCCCCACTGCGACACTCCCTGCTATGTCACGTAATATGGTTGTTGAACGTTTATTGCACGTTTGTTCGAATTTCGACGCCTTTGGTTTGCAGCAGTAACGACGCCCCCCCTGACTTTTCATTGTGAATCTGGTGGCCGTGTCGAGTCACCTTATATCAACATTATGTACAACTCCATCGGTAATGAAGCACATACGTGTAGCACTGGCATGTGTCCCCAGCTTGCACTGTTGCAGCATGCACACTGGCTTAATGTTGGTAATGATGGTACATTCAGCTTGAAACTTTAAGATTTTTATAATATTTAATTATTTAATATATGTAATATATTTTGGGAAGTCAGAATCAACGGTCCTATCAAAATTGCGATTCAGAAGCCAATTAGATCGCTCTTGAATCATAGTCAGCTTTGACTACCCCCACCGGGTGACCGGGGTGACCAGATTCAACTACATGATTCTACTCTAATCATTTTTGGGGTTCAACTGGACTCGAAGGTACATACCCTATATTAGTTTTATCTTTGAGTTCTGGCTGACCATGATGATCACAGTGTATCCAGCTTGGCTCGGGAGGGGTTCCAACGATCCATGGACGAAAAATCGGATGTTGGATCTGTTGGAATCTGACGAACCGGAGACAAAGGAGAAGGGAAGCGCCGAAGAATCCGAGAAGCAAGGGGAGAAGCTGAGGAATGTGGTTCAAGCGCAAACACCACCAGAGCAGCGCAGTGACGTCAGCAGAGATTCTGAGATATGTTAATAAAGTTTTGTTTAAATTTTTATTCCCTACTTACCTGGTATAAAATCAAGCACCCATAGACGCAAACATCTCAGTTCTTGAAGAGAAACTGATATTGTACCTTTGTCTTTCTAGCGCGCCCGCTCCCTCCCGTTTGTCTCATAATCCTAGAGGATCCTCATGTGGAACGGCTCTTGGATCGAGCATAGCTCTGACTCCCCCTATCATTTCAATCACAGGATTCTATTCGCTATTATAATCTCACCTGGTAAGCTTTCATTTGCACAGAGCTCGACCGAATTCCGTGCATCCGGATGAATATTGCGATACTCTTAGCCTATCTACGAGTGATGAGTTGAATATCGGGGCTGGGCGAGCGGTCATCACCATCAAATTGTATACGCCCGAACAACCGGCACCCTTTAAGATACCCAGGGTATTCTATGCAATTTAACTGCATTGCGTCAGTGCCATGCTCTATATCTACTTCTCAAGTTGATCGCCACAGCATCGAAGTCTTATTGGCGCTTCAAGAATGGACCTTTTGATGGCGCCAAAGTAAACGTGCAATACACATGTAAGTGCCTGTTCTAATAGCGTCTACGATACAGGCATAACGGATGTTCAACGGCAGGATTTAATTTCAGCTAATCATGACCCTTTCTTACTGGTAGTGCTGGAGCAGTCATTTGCATTAGTCCCGCGCACACTTCGTGCATATCATAGTGACTGACCGTAACCGTCTATGCTTCCTTCAGCATGTAGACTGGCCCTGGTGACTCACTACGTCAAGCACGATTCACGAGTGTTCTACCCTGAATGGGTGGCAGTAAATTATTTCATCGCGCATTCCATCATACCACACGAGAGCGCCTACACCAGGATACCCTTGTCTGTGTATCGCCGGTTGGTCTGGTAAACGCAAGAATGATGCCTTACCCGGTATTCTCGTGTGATATCATCGAAACTATGGCGTTGCAAGGGATACTTATAGGCGGAGAGTCAAAAAATTAAGTCAGACTGCAGCAACGATCCCCACAGGCATTGCCAATCATCTTCCGAGGCGCTGGAGAAGCCACAGTTGTCATGAAGGCATCAATGCACCACCCACACATCAGCAACGACTCATCACTGGGAGATCGGTCACCGGTAAACTTATAGCGTTACACAAGGAAAGAGAAGCGAAAATGGGCAAACGATGCGCGAGGAAGAGGCTATGCAGACATGACGAGCTCCCCGCATGGTCATGTATATGTACCCTGTATACACATCAGCTCATAAAACTTTCAATCAATCCAAAACGCCAACCGTTGTACACCTCCATCATCCGCACATGTGACTCCCCATCAAATAAGCCAATATTGAATGCACTCACCATCTTCTCCTTTTCATTCATTTGTGTCCTCCAGAATCTAGCCTTTACTCCATCTACAGTCATCGATGGGGTGGCGTGCTTTGCCAAAGATGACGTACGAGGATTCAAAGTCTGCTAATGCAAATGGTTCATTTCTAAAGATGTAAGAATGTAGGTAAATAACCTGGGCAGCTATCTTTCCAGAATTACAATTACAATTTCTGCGTGTAGACCATTGGTCTCTCAATAATAGAGACAGATGCTGTACATTTGTCATTGCGTCGCGCCCAAACTTGAAGGTATTGATTGTCTCCTTGTCAATTGAGAACGCTGCTACCTACTCGACTATTTCATCAGCCTGAGCGTACTAAATGGCTTGATTTTGCTGCCGGCCATATCAAGTTGGTTGATGAGTGAAAATCAAACGAGACTTGGTTGATCATGATTCACGTCCATATACTAATTCATGCGATCGCGTCATTCATAGAACAATTCATACAAGTAACTTGAAGTCATCATCCACCACAAGAGTATCGTACCTGAATATTGAATATCATTACGAAGATATGGAGCGTATCTCAACCACCGTAATCAATAACTATAAGTGCGGCACTAAACTAGTCCACGACACCGTTTTGAATGCATTAGGATCAAGACTGCGTAAAGTGGTGAACATAAGTACCAAGAGGACGGCACGAGCTGTGATGTAGAACGCGACAGATATCAAAAGCATCAGGCTAAATAC
>MU172923.1:0-31146 GCA_016695475.1 Suillus decipiens | reverse complement strand
AGATGATTGTCCATAAGTCTCTGGCTGTGAATGATGGGGCTTTCAAACTGTCATTTGTAGTGGTGTTTGTTGTATTTGTTGTAGGCGCAGCTTGGATGACTCCAACGAGGTAGAGGAAGATGCAGCAAAATAGTAGTAAGCGCATTATTGGATGTCACTTTGGGGCGTATCATAATCGTGTTCATTATTTGTATTTCGCTGGCGGGCGGACATTCATCTCAAGCTGTTATCGTAGCATGTCGACTAGTAGACGCCCAGGAAATCCGTAATAATCGTGCAAAGTAGCAGTGACATTCAATCACTCCGACTTATCTCGATCCAGCGCTTGGCTCAAGAATAGCTGACGCGAACTATTAAGTTGAACTGGAGCCAGAAACGTGGGTTCGGAATCAGGTGGAGTTATGGCAGAGTGCAACCGCTCAGCGCTCAATGCCAGCAGACCTGATATGACTAAGCTCAAGCGCTTCTTTCATTGTGACTCTGGCGGCCATCAACCATGTGGTGCTTGCCTTGTACTCAATTACCAGTAATGAAGTACGCGGCCCTAGCATGTGTCCATCCACTGTCCCCAGCTTGCACTATTACGCGAAAGATCGATCCCCAGGCCAATGGTTGGTAATGACGTTAGTACATGCCTTCAACTTGAAAACGTTAACGTTTCAATATTCTAATAGCAGGATTTTATCTGCTATCACCTGGTGAACTTTAATTTACATAAAGCACAGCCAGACTCCACCATCTGGAATAACGTAACTACAAGCGATGGGCTGAATATCAGGGCTAGGCGAGCGGTCGTCACTATCAAATTGTATATGTCCGAACAACCGACAAGGGTATTCTATCCAAGTTAACTGCACCGTGTCGGTACCGTGTTTGATATCCACTCATAGGTACCCTGAAGTCGATCGCCACACTATCGAAGACATGTCGGCGCCCCATAATACAGGCGTAACGCATGTTCAACGGCAGGATTTAATTTACCTTCTCTCCAGCTGATCACGACCCTTCTTTCTTATCGGCAGTCCTGGAGCGAACGTCTGTGTTAGTCTTGCGCGCGCTTCAACTGTGACCGTCTATGCTTCCTTCGGCATGTAGGTTTCCTGATCCTGGTGACTCAGTATTCTACCCTGAATGAGCGACAATAAATCATTTCACTGTGCATTCCATCACGCCACACGAGAACGCCCACACTTTTTTTAGTCAACGCCAGGATATCCTTGTCTGGCAAATACAAGAGTGATGCCTTCCCTGGTATTCTCGTGTGTACTATCATCAAAATGTTGGAACTCTGGTGTTGCAAGGGATACTTATGGGCGGAGAGTTAAGAAACTAAGTCAAAGACTGCAGCAACGATCCCGGCAGGTATTGCCGATCACCTTCAGAGGCGCTGGAGAAGTCACATTCACATATCAACTCGAGGCTACGGTGGAGTTTCCTGTTCAAATGGAATATGGAACTATCCTTGAGCGCTGTATGTCTGACTTCATATGTAATCTACAGATGCAAACAAGCCACAAAGAGAACAAAGGTTTGAAAAGGCCCGAGTGAGACTTATCTTTAGATTGCTTCTGAGAAACAAGCCTTCAAGACATTCCATTCCACGCCCATATCGCTGGTTGATCTGGCAAACACAAGAGTGATGCCTTCTCTGGTATTATCGTGTGTACTATTATCGAAATGTTGGAGCTCTGGGGTTGCAAGGGATACTTGTGGGCGTCAAAGTATGCAGCAACGATCCTGCAGGCCGCATTGCCAGAGGCGCTGGAGAAGTTATATTCATATTCACACGTCAACTGGAATATCATTTTCTTATCAGGCTACGTTCCCTGTTCACATCGAGTATGAAACCACATATGAGCGCAAAGAAGCTGTATGTCTGAGTCCATATATAATCCACACATGCCAAACAAACCGCAAAAAGAACAAACGATTTGAAAAGGCCCGAATAAGACTTATCCTGAGAAACAAGCCGGGTGATTCAGCACATACCACAAACCAACAGGGAAGTCATTCACTGGGAGCACAAGCGCCTATCTCAATTATGAATAGGTAATTAGAATAGTCAACGAATTCCACTGCACACTCGATATCACATTGTATCTAGTATTTTCACGTATCAATTGTTGGAATAAGACGTAAAACTAGAAATGCTGATTTAGCAACTGCAAGAGACGAAAAGGTAGAAACTCACTCATGTCAGACCCAGTTTCCGCTAGCTAGACGATTCAAAGGAAGATAGTCGTTCCTTCGTATTTCTCCGAGTTGGACCTCTGCAATCCTGCCAGTGTGATCCATGTGCCATGCGGCTCAAATCAAGCTCAACGCATCCCCTAGGTATGACCAAGGCATTCCAAGGACTATAAAATGCCTGTCTGGAAGCGGGCGGTACCCAGAATAAGAGTTGATTGTTTGGTCCAACCATCCATCCGTCATCTTTCAGCGAAAAGGATGTCGACTTAGGTTCATCATGGGAGGTGTTTGCGATTAACTCGGCAGTATTGCAGAGTGCATGAGCAGGGTTGGGGGAGAAATTCACAGCGTGCTCTGGCAAATTGGTATCTCCTGCATACCAGAGCCGAATGGTGCCGTCTGCTGAGCAAGACACGATGCGACTGCCATTTGGTGAGAAAGAGACGCAGTTCACCGAACCAGTGTGCCCCCTCAAGGGCTCACCAACTTGAACCAGCTGCTCCTTTGCTGCATTCAACAGCCGCACAGTGTGGTCCGAAGAACCGGTTGCGACATGAGTCCCATCCGGCGAGAAAGAGACTGAGTTGACAGCATCAGTGTCCTCCTGCAAGGGCCTTCCAATTTGTTTCCCAGTTACTACATCCCACAACCGGGCAGTTCTGTCCAAAGAACCGGTCACGACGCGTGCACCATCAGGAGAGAATGACACTGAAATAACTGAACCACGATGCCCCCACCAGGGCTTACCAACTGCCTGCCCAGCTGCATCCCATAATCGCACAGTCATGTCTGAAGAACCAGTGATGACCCGAGTGCCGTTCGGCGAGAATGATACTGCGTTAACTGAACCACAGTGCTCCCAGTGTTGACCGACTTGCTTCCCCTCCTCTACATCCCACATCCGGACAGTCCTATCCGAAGAACCAGTCACAACGCGAGTTCCATCAGGTGAGAATGAGACCGAATTAACTGGACCATCATGCCCACACCAGGCGTCACCAACTTGCTGCCTTGTTTCTGCATCCCATAGCCGGACGGTGTTATCCCAAGAACCAGTTACAATGTGAGTTCCATCTGGCGAAAATGAGAGCGACCTAACAGAGGAAGTGTGTCCCTCTAGTGGCTGACCGACTAGCTGCCCTGTCATCACATCCCACAGCCGGACAATGCCGGTGTCCAGATAACCAGTCGCAATATGAATCCCATTTGGAGAGAAAGAGACTGAGCTGACAAAACGAGTGTGCTCCCACAGGGACTGACAGACCGGCTGCACTATCGCCGCATCCCACAACCAGACAGTCCCGTCTGAAGAACCAGCCACGATGCGAGTGCCATCCGGTGAGAATGACACGGAGTTGACTGGACTAGTGTGCTCTCGCAAGGGTTCATCAACTGGCTGCCCTGTCTTTGCGTCCCACAACCTAACAGTGTTGTCTGAGGAACCAGTCACAATGCGACTGCTATCCGGTGAGAATGAGACTGAGTTGACCGAACGAGTATGCCCCAGAAAGGGCTGACAAAGTTGCTTCCCCATCGCATCCCACCGCCGGGTAGTGAAATCTAGAGAGCCTGTTGCAATGTAAGTCCCGTTTGGCGAGAATGAGACAGAGTTAACTGAATCAGTGTGATCCTGCATGGGTTCACCGATTGGCTGGCTCATCGCTACATCCCACAGACGGATAGTGTTGTCCGAAGAACCAGTCATAATGCGAGTACCATCCGGCGAGAATGAAAGGGAATTCACTGAACCATCATGTCCCCGCCACGGCTCACTATCTGGCTTCCCCGTGGCTGCATCCCACAACCGGACCGTGCGATCCGAAGAACCGGTTGCGACGCGGGTGCCTTTTGGCGAGAACGAGACTGAATTAACAGAATCAGTGTGCCCCTGCCAGGGCTCGCCGATGGGCTGCCCCTTCGTTGTGTCCCATAGCCGGACGGTCTTGTCTGAAGAGCCAGTCACAAGGCGAGTTCCATCTTGCGAGAATGCGACTGAATTAACTGGACCAGTGTGTCCCTGCCAGGGCTGCCCAATTGGCTGCCCTGTCACTGCATCCCACAACCGGACGGTCGTATCTTCAGAACCAGTCACAATGCGAGTCCCGTTCGGCGAGAACGACACTGATAAAACCCGTCGTGTATGTCCACGGAGTACGCTCTGAACAGCTGTCCAGTTCGTATCACGTCCAGCTGTCAGACGGAGAGTCTTTGGAAAATTTGCAGCAAAATTTTCAGATATCACAGAATTGACGGGCAAGAACGGGAGCGCTGATACATATAGATGTGGCGTGCTGTGTAGAATGATATTGCCGAAGACTCGGATGAATCTCTGTACATCCATTGCAGTCGACGAAACTTCCTCATATCCAGAATGGCCCTGCGCTCGCGCATCAGCATGTCATTTAACATTGCTCAGCAGTAATTGTGCTTACCTTTAGCCATGAATCAATGAGTGACAGGGCAGAACCTGCGCGGTTAAGTGCGTTGATAAGGCTGAGTGTTTCGAGCCAGAAGAGTAATCGCTCGCAATGGAGGAAATTCCTCACTTTCTTTGCGAGATTTGTGTCAAAATCTGTTTTTTGTACATGTGCCGCCCAAAATCGGCAGGCATATGACAAGTGTGGGGGAATGTTTTTTTTGACTCGTTCCTGTAGCCCGGTGTCGTTGTAATTAGGAAGATACGATGTATTTAGATCACAGATATTGAAAGAAAGCCCAAGTTTCATCACTTGAAGTGATGCAAAAGCAAGGTCGTGTTGCACCTTCAATGTGTCGACGAAAAATATCCCGCTAGATAATTTGTCCGTCAGGAAATCGCGGAAAGTTGCATGAAGGGGTCGGACGGGGGTTGTTGAATTGGTGGTACCACTAAGGAGGGATCCCATGTGTTTCACTATAAACTCCACTTTGTAATTCTCCTTCTGGTCTCGAAATTGGTACCGCATGGCATTCAGAGACTCTATAGGGAGGGGTTTTGCTGCGCCAAGGATTTGTCCCATTACTGAACGAAACCTTGTTAATTGTTTGTGCTGAATCACCTCGCTATGTCCATCTTGTTGCATGATCCCTGTCAAAAGAAGGCGGTACATATCATACAGCAGGTGTTTTCGCTCCGCGGGATCGCGGGATGCCACGGCGTCGAAGGACTCATCTGGAGAAAAACCAGGAAGGGGTTCTTTGATAGCTTCGCAAGCAAGACGCGCCCATTCAAAAAGTCCATCGGCTTTCTCGGCGAGGACTTCAAACTCTCTTTCCCCGAAATTCGACAGTCCTTCCAGCTTCTTCGCCACATAAATGTGGATGTCGTGCTCTGCAGTTTTTGGTGGAATTTCATCCATGGACATCCGTTGAATGTGCTGAGCATTGGAAAGTTCAGCATCAATGTCGCGCAGTGGGCGCGAGGTAACGATAAAACGGAAGTTGTTGGGGAGCTCCGTGATTTCCAGGACATCTGGGTTTTGAAGCTTCCCAGAAAGAATGCGAAGAAGATCATTCCGTGTGTCTGCTCCGCCACTTTCGTCCAGCGCGTCGATAATAATCACAACAGGGCCTACGGTTGATTCAGAAAGCTGTTCTAGTGGTTTCATCAGAAGCTTGTCCCATTGCTGAACGATATCTGTCGTATTTTTGAGCGCAATGTTGTTCTGAACTGCACTCGCTAAGGCTCGTCTCATCTGCGGATGACGGTCAGCCAGGTCGCGCGCGATGGTGGAGAAAACCTTTTGATAGCGGCGGTCGGTACTTTGGTTGCGGTCGAAACAGTAACAGGAACCAAGCCCTCCCACACCGATGAACGAGCTAGCAATCGTGTGAGCAATGGCTGTTTTACCAGTGCCAGCAGTGCCAGATAGCCACAGTACACGCCCAGCAGAGTCTCCACTTTTATAGATCCATTCTGTAATCTGGGAGATAATCTCCTTGCGAGTCCCTGGTAGGCATTGTTTCCCAGTATCTAGCCCTGCGCCCACTGCATAAGTCATGCCAATGAGGTTTAATTCATCACCTGAAGAGGTATGAATGATGTTGAATCAGAAGTATGTTCGAATCCTTACCAGTACGGTGAACGAAGATGACAACATCCCGATCAGTTTGATCCCGGAAGTTTTGCATGAGCGTGTCTAAATTTTCGATGTACTTTTGGATCGTACTGTCTGTTTCCGAGAAAATATTTTTTCCCACTCTCGTCCCTATGATAATAGTAGAGAAGTCAACATGTGCCAAGCACAATAGCTTGTTCAGAACTCACAGAAGTTCTTCGTCCTCGAGTAGTCCCTGATAAAATGGGCACAGTCAAGAGTTTGTTGAGAGATCTGGCCCACGATATTATGCATCGACGAAATCTGGCCAAGTGTCTTGTCCTGAAGTATGAAATCGTAAACTTCAGCCACTTTGTGGACAAGGCGAAGTACTGCTTTATCACGATCCACTTGAGCGAGAACGATCTGCACAAATAATAGCTGAACAAGAGATAGGAAAGAAAGTGAAATCAAATGTACTTTTGATGCGCAAGACAACGCACCCAACGCCATTTTGGCATATGGGTGTATCTATGAAATGAGATCAGCCCGGTCTCAATGCAGAAGAAGGGCCCATACATCGGTAATCTCCTCAATGATGGAGTCGAATATCCTGAGGGGTTTGAGGTATGTGTTCTGGAAATTGTCTGCGGTATCGAGATCTGCTGGCCCATCTCTGACTGCGGATATCATGTTTTCCACACGTCCCCCAAGTATCTTCATGTCGCGTGTAGCTTTACGGGCAGCTTGAAGTGCCGCATCCGCCGATTGGGGTTCAGTGCCATTTTCTGCACGAGAAGGGGCGACATCACGTTCTTTTACACCGGAAGGGGTGCTTTGAAACTGTGATGCAGGAACAGTTCCTTCTTTCACGTCAGGAGTGTTTGGATCTTGCACGGCTACCAATTTAGGAACAACCCCCTTTGCAGCGACAGGTATAATTTTTTGAACCTGCGTGACCATCAGAATTCGAAGCTGAAACACGAGTTTGACTAACTACCTCAATATTCGGGGTCGATAAAGCACCTTCGTCGCTGGCGTTTTGGTCACGGTTGCGGCTGCGGGAACGCTTGAAGCGCTTGTGTAAAATTTCAGCACCTGGTCCCAGTACGACTAATCATTCTTATTAACTTACAGAGAATTGGTCAATTACACCCTTCTTAACCTTTAGTAGCAATGAATGGGTTCTACCACGGGGTCTTGCCTGGAATGGAGCGTCAATACATAAAGTGCGACAGATTAAGAAACGAACGACGTACTGCCAAGGCATCACTAGTTGTGATTACATTGCTGAAAGCTTTTGAAGGAGGATATGAACTTGAACGCTTCATACGAGAATTGAATTCTTCGCTCATCACCAGGGGGAAAAGTGTGTATCAGCCTGAACAAAGTGCGAAAGGCTGTGAGAGTCTGTCATTGCATGCGGAAAACGGTTTAACTAGGCATTGGTCTGACGGGCGTCACGACGGAATTCTGCGAGTTCTTCAAGTTCGATCTTCGCGGACATCAGCGGTATCTTTCACTCCATGATTGTGGGCCCTGACTTACATAAATGACAGCCATCCAATTTCTGTGTTTCGACCTGCAGGAACATCATGATGTTCCATTAAGTGGTGACGGACCTGGCATCGTAACTTGACGACGTTGAGGACTGGGGTGCCAAACTTCGAATCCATTGTGCAGCAGGTATGTCCTAGGGCGCCCAAAGAATTACAATACAAAGCAACCTTATCATATCAGCCCGGGCCGTTCATGTCGGATGGTGAATATTGAATCATGAGTTTGATGGCGGCTTGATGTAAACGACATCCATTGAAATAAGCGCGTACCACGATAAACTTTACGAAGAGCACTCAGCCTGGCATCCTACAATTACAGAAGTGAGAGTAAGCACAAACCTTTAGCGATAAATTATCCAGTATGGTTGTATCAGCGGTCCATTTCAGAAGAGCTTGAAGGTGCTCAATTGTGAATCATCAACATGAGCGCGAGACTCGAGTCGGCGGCTGATAACAAACGAAGCGCGATGACGTACTATAGACTAAGCCCGAGTGCCCGTAGTTCTATTTTCCCATCTACAAGTGATATCTCATCACAACGTTCCCCAAGCTTGCACTCCACCTCAGTCCTGCTATGTAGTCATTCCCATCAAGTGGATAAGAGGCATGAGAGAAGGATGTTCAAGAATCCCTGTGCTCCTCCAATTCTAGTATCTTGCAAGGCGGCGTGAATTCTATTTCTACTTTTCAATCTTCATGATTAGGATTCGAAGTTTCAACGTGTGGGGAGGCTGTAGTCGTTCACCTCATATTCGGCCCTGATGTCACCTCCACTTTGCCAATGCTCTTGTAGGTGACTTCCCTAACGGCTTATGTTCATTCTCTATTCCGTATGCTGAAGTACTGTCACCGCGTGTAAATTGTGATATATGGACCTGAAAGGGCATCATAGGATACTGCTGTAGATCACCTTGTTCCATCTCGACGATCGTCCCTACAGTCGAGAAGTAGCTGTGATTTCTATTGATAGCGATGCGAATCAGTACCATGTAGAAGGTAATCGATATGATTGGCACGACCTAGTTAATCATGGCTCAGTATGTTTCGATAACAAGCATCAAAAGAGGGATTACCAAGTCTACCATAACAAACTCTCCGTTGTTTGAGCAGACAAAACATATCAGTGCGGTGACAAGCGTCACAGAGTACAATGCGGCAGCATCCACAAGTACACGTACTATTGGCATCATAATGCCCTTCGTACTAGTGCGAATTGTACTAGTATCGCGTTCAATAGCCCATATTCGATATGCCAATAATCCTGAATACGATCAGACTCCACATTGCGCTCGCAGAAACGAGCTTACCTGAACTCAACACATTAGCTGCAATAGTGGATATAAAAAAGCCTAGGATCCACGTTGCAAGCTCCTGGGTGAAGATACTGGTATTGTATCGCAAAGTATTGTAGACCGCATGGACGCCAGTGACTACAAGGCAACATCAGATCACATAGCTTCCTTGAGCTGAGTATCATGGCGGTCTTACCTGCGACGCCACACCACAACATGCTTGGCAAGATGATAACCCGGACGGATTGCCAAACAACATAACATCGATAAATCTTTTATCCGGAAAGGCACTTCTATGAGCCCAGAGGGTTCTAAACTGGCAGATCAAAACATAAACCTACCACTACCCCATCGGCAACTAGAGTTTGCAAGACGTATAATGCATGCTTGATCACATACGTCTCTTGCGAGATGTCTGCGAAGAATGCCGCTGGCCCACCTGGGTACGTGTCGCGATACTTCACCAGGCCATCTTCCACGCGAATGATATTTATGACAATGTGCTTGGTGAATGTGAGCAGATGTCATACCATAGACGTAAGAAGTAAGAAGAACTCACTGCGGTGCTCAGTAACAACAGCAAGATCGCCACTCCGACAATTGGGCGATTGATGTCCCGCATGTGCTGTTTGTATGTCAAAGACCAGATGGTGCCCATGAACATAAGTGATGAAAAGCCTAGAGAGGTGAGTTGACCGTAGCTTGATCGACTCAATGATTTGCAATGCTCACCGTATAGTATGCCTTCCAGCACAACTGACATTAAAGCGCCGGTATCCAATGGGATACCACTTGAGGCCATGGCGAAAACTGGGAGATGTGCAATGGTGTGTGCAGCTTCGTTAGTTTGGTATACACGTTATATAGAAACAGATTGAGTCATCGTATGAGATCACCGATCCGTCGGGTGGGGCTTGGTGATGATGGGTGATAGTAATGTAGCAAGTTGCTGTATCTATAGGGATTTAGTGAACAACCAAGAGGCCGGATGATAGCGGTTGCAGCCACAGGGTGCACCTCACCTAGACTAGTCCCCTTCTGCACAAAGTTCGTGGCGATGTTTCGAGTCGGTGCGCACAGCAATTTCTGGGATGATAACAACAATAAGTGGGATAGGCCGCTACAGCCCAAAGCACACAAAGCGCACCATTACGACCTAGTCACGCTTGCGCGCAGCCGCGATGTTTCAAAGAGGATATCATCTGATCTCGATCCACGCCTCCAAGCATTGCTGGACCCTTGCACTGGCTTGAAGATGAAAATACTCTAGCTTCAAATGCGCAAGTCTTCACAGATACTTACTCCCCTTCTGGCACGTCATATGAGCAAGGATGTTCATGAACCAATAAAGGTACCGGTAGAGTTGAATAGTTCCAATCGATTTTTTTTGCAAAGTCAGTCGGCGATGGTCGCATCACTCAGTGTCATGCTCGTAGAGTTACCAACTTGTGAAGGGATGGGCCAACTTGCGAGCATGATGATGAATCGATGATCGAGGTTTGTGGTCTTACCACGGAATATGAGAAGGCCTAGTCATTGGATGGGTGCCGTCACGAGTCAGGGGGGATGACAATGTCTTCATCGCACTGAGAATCCAAGACGACTGGAGAGTTGCCGATTCATCACCTACATATACGATTTGAGTAAGTGCATAGATTTATTGTTCTTGAGTTGGAACTGGTGCGAGAAGTTGACCGACCTTGTGAGACCCAGGCCTGGGATGAAGAAAAAGGATCAATGGGCACAGTGCACACAGACTCGGATGTGGACAGTACTTTAAAATGCGACACAAAAACGAATATAAAATCTTCTGCAGAATACTCAATGCATGCATCGCTCAAGTAAAAGCCTGACTTAGTACAAATGTCGCAGCATCTCCGCTCGAGCAAGAATTGAAACTCCGCAACGCCGCCTCAGCATGCGTCGGTATTCCAACATGTGCACCCGGTGTCTCAACAAGCTTGGAACTTGTATATATATATACACACTCACTCGGCGTTGCAGTCGGTGCTGTTGATCTTATAGCGGTAATACAACTTCACATCCATCAGGGAAACTTAATTCACTACAGAGTGCTACGAAGCACTTTGTAGCACAATCCAACCCGCTGATGTCCATTGGCAATGCTGTACACTGAAAGTCTGGATCATCTAGCTAAGAAGCCTCAACACAACATTTAAACGTCATTTTTGTATACTTTCCTCCATTTCACGTGTCCTTGTTGCTAATAAGAAACCCTCTTGGCTTCGTAAGCGAATTAGCAATTCCAAGGAATGTTTCAGCAAGTTGAACCTAATCGTACAAAAACATATGTCAAGTAGGCTTTACACCGACATTGGATAAAGTTTCTCACCGTATCTAAAGCTTCTGAGTATGTGGATGCAACAGTGGGTGCTGCGCAAGCAAAAGGGTCTCGTGGGGCGTTGTTCTGGGCTTCTTGGGCGATTTGGTACATTCTTCTCAATGACGAAGAATATTGATCTCGGCCAAAAGACACGGAGTGGAATGATAGTGCCTTTCTACATTTGAAGTCTGGAATCAGCGAGCCAAAAACGCAATAACAATCACAAACCCAAGGCGGACTGCAGCGCGGCACAAATCTTGAACAGTTTGGTCCTCGATAGGGCTCTCACCATCGGACAAGAATATAATTATAGGTGTTCTATACGCCCATGTAAATAATTTGCAACTTGATCAATAATGGGGGCTTACCTCTCCGTGCTCCAGTGTTGCTCCATAACTGATTGGGCATGTTGAATGGCAGCAGTGAAGTTTGTGCCTACAGAAGTTCGATGACGTAACATAGCGTCCAGCAAGTCATCAGGCGAGCTAGAGAAATCGTTCACCACGGCGTCCACAACAGACTGATCAAACAAGATAACGCTGTAGGAGTCTCGTCTGACTGCTTGTTGACCAGCGACTGCTACAGCTCGGGCAGACCAGAAGCTATACAAGGATGACAGAACAGCGCCAAACCTATTGTTAGAGCTGCGGACAATTTTGTCTGAGGCGGGGGTATTCCTGAGAGGTTGTCGATCCGTCAAACACATGGAGCTAGATCTATCATTATAATCAGAGAATCAGCATGTGCTGTGATATTTAACACGTGACATGTAATACCTATCTGCCACAAAGATTCTGGCGTCCATCGGTGAGTGACATTGCTATGGAACAAAAATGCAGCTTACACATGGAACGCTTGTTGCATCACAACAGGATTCCTGCAAGAGAAATTATGCCCATCATTAGAGATGTATCCAAGGCTCGTTAGAGGGGTGTTTGGATCCATCGGAGCGTGAAAGAGAGGCAAAGTACAAAAAGAGGGCTGAGCGGCGTTTCCCTCTGCGGTTGTGTGTTCGGGACCTGGTGTGAGGATGAGTAACCAACAAAAGATCGTAACTAAGATCACCTTACCGGTGCACATGGCATCGCTGAATAGAGGGAATGTGGTCAGTGTTATGAACAAGGCACTGTAAACTTGCCATTTTGCAAAGTTTGCTTGTTCCTCCCGGGAGTATGGATCTTTGAAGCCTGTGGACCTGAGATCAGTCAACATAATGACAACATGTCGACTCACCACTCCGTCTCCAGAAGAGATTATGAGTCAAAAAGTCTTTGGGATGATCTGGGGTTGGTAACACTCTCTTGGATATATGTAGAGCTTCAGGGTTCCATGTGCACGAAGTAGTAGCATCCTGCAATCGACAGTAGGCAATGTGTACGTGTCTGCCCAATGCCTGGCAAACAATGTTGCACATCATCGGTGCACCCTCGTCGTTTGAGGAGAAACGGCGGCCTTCTACTTCAAGACTTGTACTATCAGGGCCGTCGATTGCCCATCGTGATGAAGACATGGATCCATGTCTGGTTTCATGCTCTTGCTGCGGGTGACCTGGTGTAATGGTTTGTGAGATGTCACTGCTGAGACATATCAACGGTACCTAGCGAGCGGCAATGTACAATAGTAGCCACAGTGCTCACATCTTTAAATACAAGAGAAAGTGAGGAATGGCCACTGAGTGAAACAAGGATACAAACTTTGCTCTGCAGAAATGTACTACTCTTTCATCCAAACTATGGTTGTGCCGACCTTCATGGACCACCAGGCCCGGTGGTATCAGTTTGGCACATCTCAGTCGTTTAGCCACTGTTTGGAGAATGGTGAATGTCAGCACGGAGTGTGAGTAACTCGCACACAAACCTTGCGAATACTGTGAAGCATGGTTAGTTGAGAATACAACCACGACAAACATACCACGCCACCTTCGTGTACTGGAATGTCTCATGCTTTCCGGTGAATGTCGCCTCAATCGATTGTGGCGCGGTCTCAATTTCGCAGATGCCATCAGCAGTGCACTGCGTGGAACACCGGTGTTCCTCCCTATATTGTCATGTAATCACAAAAACGCATTTGTTAGGTGATCATTGACATACCCGCAAAGATGAATAGCGCCGTCTTGCAAGCCATGAAGATGATCTGGACTGGCACAGAGTCTCTTGCAAAGTTGGCAGGTGAAAGAACAAAGTCGAGCACCACACTGGTGTTGATCATGATCCACGTCACTGTAGTACATGTTAAATGTCGAGCTAAGCATTCATCAATGATGACCTACATTGGTACGCCACATATACCGCGGCAAGGTGGAGTCAGTCCGTCAGCCAACCTAACCTTCGACAGCTCACAGGGCTAGACATATTCTAGCACGTGAAGAAAGCCTACACAAGGATCAAACATACCTGGCCGCAGGCATGAACAGTAGCAGCACACAGATGATCGTCTTCTGCGTGTCCGATCACCTAAATAACGACTTCAGCGGATTTCTAACCATGATTTATCTATCTCACCTTCGTACACTCGTTTAGACATCCCTGTCTCCCAAAGAGTTTGCAAACTTGACCACAGAGATGTGCATTCACACTACACCTGAAAAGGGGGATTCAAATTGAGCTCGTGCGCGGATATAATCATGAGAAAACTTTCATATGATTGCCTGGATGTCCTGCTCTGAAAGCTTATGAGTCATTTACTACAAAGAAAGTATAGATATCAACTTACAACATCGTGCAAGCCTTGGTCTCTCCAGATAATACACAGAAATCGCAAGAATGTATGCAAGCATGAGAAGTCTGGCAATTGTGCTGTCCATCATGTAATCTGCTCTGAATGCAGAGTAGCTCGCAGCTTGCACATTTCAGCTTGCACAGCTGCAAGTTACTCTTCAAGTCTATTGTTGCATCGCTGAAGGTTCTCATGAGCTCGCCGATGCTCGCGTGCCCATTTGAAAAGCGAGCGACATTCAATGATATCCACTCGCGAACGTGAGCAATGCGCAAATTGGCCAGAGTGTCGATATGAATGGTCAGATTCTCAATCCAAAGAACGTCTGCCATGTGCTGGCGAGAATCGTAGTCTTGCCATGCATGAGACAGAACGTGCAGAACGGCTTCGCGAGAAGGAGACTGCTGCCCCCCCACTAATGAGAATTCTGTCGCAGTATCAGGTATATTAATTGGGACACCGTCATCCAGGTTCTTTGTAAATGCCAGCCAGGTTAACCGTGATTTGAACAAAAGACAGTGGAAGTGCTTCATACCTTCAAAGGTTCTGGACAAGGATCGACCTCTTGTAGTCCAGATGCCAGAGCATTGGGCAACATAACTGAAAGAAGTTGTGCTCGATGTGGGGCCATCGACTCTGCGATGCATCGTGTGTCAGCTGAACTGTTGATTATTTGAGTCAAAAGTACACACGTGAGAGAGCGCCCCAATCATTTGCCTGCGGATGTTTAAATCAATGCTCTCACAAAATGTACGGTAACTCAAGTGCACCTTCAGTTTTGCCATCAAGGTCTTCATCACATGAAGGAACTCTCCCGCTGTGTTATGAGTGAGTTTCTGTTTGTCCAATTGACGCTTAAGTGCTGGGAACAGCTTGTAAAATTCCTGCGACTCAATCACCGGCCTACCAAACGATAAAGTTTTTTAAAACACACAGAAACACTATGCATACCATGGAATTATATTCAGCTGTCCAGAATGGAGGCGAGAAATGAAGTTGGCCTCTTGTTCGTCCTGGACAATCTTCTGAAACTTGAGAGCGAACCTGAGTGCCAACTTGAGTAGGCGCTCATAATAATATGATCATAAACATACTCTTTAGTTATATCTGCTTTGTCTGAATCCACGACGTCCTGAAGTTGCCAAGTTCAGCTATATGGAAAGCGCACATCAGAAGGGGAAAATTACCTTGATGATGATCACTAATGTTGATTGAAACAGACTGGGGTTGGCCGCTGGGTCCAGAACAGTCGCACTCGACTGGAATGAATGGAATAATCCCGTAATATCACGGCTTAAGGCGAAGTTATTCCGGAATAGCACCTATGAAACGAGGTCAAGCTTCCATTTGCGGCATGAGAGTTGTATCAAACCAAGTTAGAGATTGCAGTATTGAAAAGGACAAGCAAAGTATCTTCCTGAGTTGATCGCTCAATACTATGGACGCCTAATGGGTGAGGATATTAACACGTTATATTGCAATCATGACGGTTGCAACATACCTTCAAAATCTAAAGCAACCACAAGAGCATCTTTGGTTGGAGTCACTGACATCCATACTCCTTCTGTTGTGCGCATCGCTGATCCAGCAAAAGACGTGTCCACGAGATGGTTCAAGGAGAAGCTTTTCCCCACTGATTGTTCACCCATAGATGACACGACTTTGACAGGCTTGAGGTCATATCGGAAGTTAATAGATTTAACGAACTGTAGGCATTCATACAATCCACACCTTTTTTGCCATGTATGACTGGAACAAAGACTCATACCAACCAAAGGACAGGTGATCGACAATGCGGTTGACATCTGCACCGAGAAGGGACTTCTCCAGCTGAGTAGAGTACACCCCGTCCTTGAGTGGAATGAAGCGATTTTCCATTGTCACGGCAATCTGAATAGGAATGAGGCAGAGAAACTCTGCCAGCCACTCCCCGGCGCG
Source organism: Suillus decipiens (assembly GCA_016695475.1). Lineage (NCBI taxonomy): Eukaryota > Fungi > Basidiomycota > Agaricomycetes > Boletales > Suillaceae > Suillus > Suillus decipiens. The sequence goes on along the minus strand of MU172923.1, from coordinate 15,092 downwards.
AAATTTCGACACACTCCACTCTGTACCTTCAAGATGACTATTGTGAAAAGCGGAGTATGTCGTTGAAGAGATATCAATTCCCTTGAGAAGATTTCCAGTTGGCTTCTTTGACGTCCTTTCGAAGTTTAAGACAAGATCATGGAAGTGTGGCACGAATGTATGATAGTCCAGATCTGTGACGAAGACCAATGTTCGCTGACACCTTTCACTGAATGACGTTATCGTTTCCCGCTGAACGGCAGGAAGAACAGGGAAGCGAGTCCATACTTCAGTGTGACAATCGACGAGACAGTTGTGGGCGGTGACGCTTTCGGGCTTTGCATTCCCTCCTCGGGCACCCTTTTCTCTGAAGGTGAATTCTGTCACTCTCCGGGTAATGTCGAGAGCAATAGATCGACACGATTGAGTGTCGATATCGAGTATGACCAAATGCACGATATTTCGGCTAGTCAGTGAGGTCAGAAGCAGTGGTTGGTCTAATGGAAGATCAGGAATCGCGAGCGGTATGCCATCTGATGAGCCGAGGGTGCTCCAGTGATAGGCGGTCAGCATCAAACCAGACCCGAGAACATGAGCCGTAATTAAACAAGAACCATCTGGAGTCGAGTAAACCGCAGTTGGAATCTGTATAAGATTGAGCGTCGCAGGCCTGTGATATATGAATTAGACGTCTTTCACTCTTGTAGGCGCAAAGTCTGACCTGAATTGCATGGTCGTCAAGGAGTAAACTCTGGCCTGTGCCAATGTATCGACGAGTAGCAACTCCTCCCCACCGCATAAGAAACATGCATGATTGATATAAGTCCCTTCAGAATACCATTGCGTCAAGTTGGTCGCACTGCCGCTGGCCTGGAAACCAATGCGGTTATCATCGTAAACGAAAATGTGTAACAAGAGCTGATGGTATGTTCGTTAGGCGCATCCCGGCAGATTACTAGTAAAACAAACTTTCTCTGTAGCAACAACGCTGAGCACACGCTTCGACTCATCGAAGGCCAAAACAAATTTGCCAGTCTTATCGCTATTCAGCTTTTTCCCGCGCCCACCATGAACCAAGGCGCCCTCGATAGCAGTGAGGTGTTCCAGGTATACCGTCAAGTTTCCGAATTGATCAGTCGTCGCAAGCAAGATCTTCTCGCCTGGAAGCAATTGCGCTCTCCTAAGTTCTGCGTCAGTTATATGTAGCAGCTGAATTTCCAAGAGTACATACACCACTGAATGACCTAGGGGTAGCTTGAACGAGAACGAGTTCTTGAACTTTGGTGAAGGAATCATACTGGAATCTAATTGTAAGGAATGCGAATCCTGCGCTGTCCATTGCATGAGGTGAACTGTAAATTTGAGCTTGGGCCGCTCAAAGTATTCCCTTGAACCAGTAATTTGCACTAATGATACTGCTAGAGATAATAAGCCTCGTCCATCCTCAATGCCATCGATGAGAGAGGTGTGCCTGACAATTTATGAATGTGGTGAAGCAGAAACACAGCAAAATCGCTTACGAATGAAAACCTGTCTGCGAATGGGCATTGATGGAAGCAATTAACCTCTTTTGTGATTCAGCTAGTTGTTGTTGTTCTCTGCTGGCCGCTTCCCTACGGACCCGGGCAACACATGTACTGATTTGTATGTGTAACGCCAAACGAGTTAAATTTGTTGTTTGCATCATTAGAAGCGACCTGAAGTGCACCAACGCAGCAGCCTTAGTATCCGCGACAGCTTTTTTCATGATAGGTAACTTCTCGATGTCATCCAAATCAACGAAGAATTGAGCATCACTAATTGCAGATGCAGCAGCCTCTGCATCGTTGAATATCTTATCGATGAACTGGGAGTCTTGTCCAGACAAGATGAAGGAATTAATACCACTCAAAGCGGTGTTTATCAATCCCTTTGGCTGCTGATGCGGGGCAGCACTCCGTCCTATCATCCTGACGGATTCCCTGACGTATCGCATGTCCTTGTGAAGAATTATATTCGAGAAATCTTCGTCTCCCATCTTGATATCCGGAAATTGACGAAGTAGGCTTTGAGCGACATAAATTCGTTCCTTGCAGCTCTTGAAATCGCGACTGTTAATCTTCTCGATGCACAGTTTTTGCGCCGTGTGACGAAGCTCTTGCCCTATTTCTGGATATAGCTCAATGATAACTGAAAGTCGATCTAGACAACCCGTCACCACGACACAACTTCACTACCTAGACAAATGAATACCTTGGACCTTGTAGCTATGCTGCGCGCTCGCCAGGGAATAAGGGGAGGAGCTAATGCATAAATGGATCAGAAATTGTTGAGGCTGCTTCAAGGGCGACTCACGAAGGAGTGGTAGCGTGTTCGACCGGTTCTGGACAGACTGTTGTTACCAAACCAATTCCTTGCACAGACAATAAGATACCTTGAGTTGTAGGGAAATCCTGCTGGTTTTCGGTAGGGTGAGGGAAGGAATCATGGGTGAAAGTGCTGAGGTGACCGAGTTAGAGACACAATAGAGTAATGCAAATTGATGCTCACGGAAACTTCTGAATAATGGCGTCGACCAATGCCCAATGGAAAATGGGAGCGAGAAGGGGCAAGTCATCCTCCAGCTTCTTCTTGATTCTGGCCTCTGTCGATGTATTTAAGGCCCTGACATTCAGTGAAATATCAGCCGACTCCCGCTGCCACTGGTTGCACAGCTGCGAAAAGCGATCCCGAAGGCCCGCATCGAGCAAAAGATTCAATGCATTGTCATCCAAGTTTTCATTCACTTGCAAACTGTCATTGCACCTGAAGAGGTATTAGTTTAAAATATAACTGGCTACGAAGAGTAACACTCACAGCCAATTGCTTAACTGGAGCCGGGTAATGGACTTGCGCGTCCACTCCTCAGTGATCCGCCTGGCAGGTAGGTAGCTGTTTGTCATGAACCCTTGAGTGGTCTCGCCGTGCAATAACCAGGGCTTATGCAGTCCAACATCCATTGTTAACTCTGGGTGAGCCTGGGGCATGGCTATGTAATTGGACGTGGCCTACATGCGGCTGTCAGCACTGCACCAATCTCAATGGATTAGACAAACCTTAAATCCAGGACGCGGCTTTATGGCTTCTTCCTGTTCGTTGGTTTTCCTGACTTCAAATGTGAACATTCTGTCGTACTCGTCTTGGTCTTGGTCTATTTCTATGGTGTCCTTGCCTTCCTGTCCACTCCATACAATGGAACGGGCATGCTCAGGGGAGATGAGCGCCACGACTTGATCGCATATTGTTGTAAGGTAACTAATATCATATGTCAGAAATACTTCTGAACATCAGGATTAGACAAACCGCATGAAGGTGACACGAGTGCGTTTCACGGATGAAGGAGCTGAATCATCCCAGGTGCCATCCTCGGGCCAGTAGATGATGAACAGTTGTTCATCTGAGGTAACTTCACAGTTCGTTCTGACAATGTAAAGTCCAGAACGAAGACTTGGTTTTGAAACACTAGAGTTGCTGTGGTTCGCGACAAGCTGGGCTGCCCTACAAGAAAGATTTACAGTAAGGATTTCGATTTGCAGCTAGAAAGCAGTATCTTACATATGGTCGTCAACAATACCAAGAGACGACAAAACTCGTACAATCTCCTCTTTGCTCCCATAGATGCCGATGGGCTTCACGATCAAGCCGTCCAGCGCGCAAAAGTCGACATTCGTCATGGATACATATGCGCCAGGGCAAATTGTATTGGTGAATGTCCGGAGTGAATCCTGCGCAATGATAATTTTGTCCACTAGAAGCAATCAACGAAGGAAAATGGGGAAAGAGAATCGAGTCACCTAGCCCGCTGCTTGCTTGTTCACTGATCAAGTCTAGAACCCGGTACATCGATTTAATTGACTGGACAAGGTCACGAACATCATTGTTCAAAAAGGAGTCTTCTGTGTCCATCTGATAAAGAACGTATAAATTTCAGCCTGCATCACGAGGACCACAAGAGAACTAAACCTACAAAGTCTTCTCCGTCATCAGATATTGCAGATAGATACATATCGTCATCCACACCCTCAGATACGGGCTGGTCTGTACGAATTATTTGATCACCTTTCGATGAGTGTACTTGTGATGCTGAGGGTCCATCTTCATCCATCTTGTCAAGACGATGCGGGTGGGAGAGTGGGTCACCAAAAATAGTTGACGTATTCTGTGCCGAAGAACATGTGACGGATAAGGTAGAAACACGTTAGTGCTGGCTTGTAAATCGGTCCAAGCTGGGCGATTTAATACCTGTACCCATCATTCCAAGTGTATCCATGTGATCTGCAGCCTCGTAGGTAGCTCGACGTTCCACGCCCACCAATTGGGAATCAGCACCTTCTTCCACACCCGAAGTGATCCTTTGAACCTGTACCGGTTGGGAACTGCCACTGCGTTCTTCCATACCAAATGTGATATTTTGAACCTGCGCGATTGCTGGTTGGAGACCAGCACCTTCGTCGACACCAGAGGAGGTATGTTGAACCTGTGCGACTATCGGTTGGGGACCAGCATCTTCTTCCACACCAGAGTGCGCATCCTAAATTTGAGTGATTACTACAATTCAGACAATGCAGAGTTTATGCACCTACCTCGATATGAGGAGATAATGATGCACCCTCATGTTTGATGTCTTGGCCAACTGCAGAACCATGGCTGCGCGAAGTCCTGAAGAGCTTTTGTGCAATCTCAGTATCTGATTGATTCCAGTACAATGGAACTCCTCGTCAACTCACAGAAAGTTTTCCGGTTATACCTTTCTTGACATTCTGTAGCAATTGGCGAGAGTTTCTACGGGTTCTCGCCTGGAAGGTAGTGTCTCATAGTCAACATGTCTGTATGAAGATTTAATTTCGAAAATGAGTCCCTTACCAGGGATGAGTTGCTAACTGCCAGTGCGGTTGCATTATGATAGCTGACAGTTTCTGGAAGAGGTTGTGGCCTCGAATATCTCGTTCTGGAATTGAATACATCTTGATTCATCATGTACTGCCAGTTAAAAGTTCAGTACTAGCAGGCGTGAGGCAAGGTTAACGTTGATCCCACAAGATTAAGGAGCGGGACACCGTTTGATCACAAGCCCAAGCACTGCCACGACGGAATTACATACACCTGACTGGCAATCGAATTTCAACTGTTCTACCGCCAAATGATGGGCGATGTCTGTCACTCCCTGAGGGCCAAGCAGTGTGCATGGTGATCTTACTAGCAATGGCACATCCGATTTTGTGTCTTTTGACCTGCAGCAGTGACTGGCATCATGATGTTCCATCGAACACAATACTTATTTGACTTGCGCGCGGCGGTGGCCTGAGTGAGGATATGATAGAACTGAGGAAAGGTGAAACACCCAGCGGGTTAGTCGGACTCTTAATCAGTTTTACCGCAGTAAATGTGTACTCGACCGGCTGCTATCTTGACTTATCCAATGGCCCGACGTACAAACCTCCGCGAATTCGCATTTCGCGACAACTCCCCGTTTTCATCGTCCTCCTCTCATTTCTCGCAACCGTTGTTGTTTGAGGAGCGCGATGTGTTTGTTAGAGTTTCCATTTGTCAGTTTTAAATTTCTGATATTCAGGGGCACTGGACTAGAATAATGAGAGAGAACCCCTATGCTCCGATTATTTTCCATCACTACTTCGAGGAGCGAGATGAGATGGTCTAAATCCTAATAATGACGACCCCAGGGCGGAAAAAGAACTCATGTTTTTCAATAGAAGTTTCAACTTGTATCACCGTTAGCAAGGGAGATCGGATTGAGATGTTTTATTTGGGAGGCTCTAGTTATCTATCTCATATTCTTGATATCTCCTTTGCCAATGCCCGAGGAGATGACCTCCTCCCTGACGACTGGCGTTCATTCCCTACTCATACGCGGAAGTACTATCACTGCGAGAAATGTGTGATACATAAACTTGCAGGGGCTTCATAGTGTAGTGCTGCAAATCGCCTTGTTCCGTTTCGGTGTTCGCCCCCGCAGTCGAGAAGTAGCTGTGCTTTCTATTGATGGCGATGCGAATAAGCACCATGTAGAAGGCAATCGATATGATCTGCATGACCTAGTTGATGGCAGCTCAGCATATTTCAATAACAGGCGCTGAAAAGAGTGATTACCATGTCCACCATAACATACTCTCCGTTGTTCGAGCAGAGGAAACATATTAGTGCGGTTACAAGTGCCACAGAGTACAAAACGGCAGCATCCACGAGTACGCGCACTATTGGCATCATAGTTCCGTTCGTGCTAATGCGAACTGTAGCGACATTGCGTTCAATCGCCCATATTCTATATGCCAGTAATCCTGGACATGCATATTCAGTCTTCATATTGTGCTCGCGGAAACAGGCTTACCTGAACTCAACAAATTAGCTGCAAATGTCGAGACAAAGAACGACATGACCCACGTCCCAAGTTCTGGGACGAAGATACTAGTACTGGACCCGGATTGCGACATACTATAGACCGCATGGATGCCAGTAACTGGAAGGCAACATCAGATCACAGAACTTCCTCGAGTTGAGTGTCATTGTGGCCTTACCTGCGACGCTACACCACAGCATGCTTGGTAGGATGATAACCCTCACGGATCGCCAAACAACATAACAGCGATAAATCTTGTATCAAATAAGGCACTTCTATAAGCTTAAAGGATCCTAAGGTAGCAGATTAAATTATGAACCTACCATCACTCCATCAGCAAGCAGAGTTTGCAAGAGGTATAATGCATTATTGATCACATACGTTTCTTGCGAAAGGTCTGCGAAGAATGCTGTTGGCCCGCCTGGGTACGTGTCGCGATACTCCACCAGTCCATATTCCACACGAATGATGCTCATGATAATATGCTTGGTAAATGTCAGCAGATACCACATGTAATAAGCCTTAAGGAAGGGCTCACTGCAGTACTTAGTAATAACAGGAGGATGGCCACCGCGGTGATTGAGCGATTGATGTCCTGTGCGTGCTGTTTGTAGGTCAAAGACCAGATGGTGTCCATAAACATCAGCAATGAAAAACCTAGAGAGGCAAGTTGACCCTAGCTTGATAGACCCGATGATTTGCGATACTCACCGTATAAAATGCCTTCCAGCACTACTGTCGTTAAAGCGCCGGTATCCATTGGAATACCTGCTGAAGCCATGGCGAAAACTGGGTGATGTGTGGTGGCCTGTGCATCCTCGTCATACACGTTATATACAAACGAATCAGGTCAGATCACCAATCCTCAGGTGGAGCTTGGTAATGGATCTCGTCATTCTACTTATTTGGTCTACCAATGAGGCTAGCAAATTCAATATCGGTTTCAGTCACAGGGCGCACCTCCTCTGGACTAGACTCTGCACAAATTCAGAGGAGATGTTTCGGGTCGGCGTGCGTCACGCGTCAAATGTAAGCCTAATGCAACGAAGCAGCCTACACTGTAATGATCAGTTAAATTTTACGACTGTCGCGATAAACCACAGCAGAAAATTTCTGAGACGATAACAATAATTAGTAGAATACTAGACTTCATATTTCAAAATCAGGATCACATACACGAAACCTTAGAGGTAGCATTACAACCAGGCCACTCTATATCCGCCACAGCCCACTGAAACGCACAAAGAACGCAATCACGACCTAGTCCCGCACTATCGATACCATACGCGTTCCTCGGATCTGTGTCAAAATTACGCCGCGGATAGTCACAAGCATCTAATGTTGATCCACTCACCCCGGAGTGCTGCTGGACCCTTGAGCAGGCTTGGAGATGAAGATACTCTAGCGTCAAATGCATGCATACGTCTTCACAGATACTGTACTCCTCTTCCGGTGCGTCATTATGAGCAAGGATGTTCATGGACTGAGGAGCTTCATCGACCTTGATAATATATACTCGGCCAATAAAGGTACCAGTAGAGCCGAGAGCAACTGGATAAACCGGACCAACCTTCTCACAAAGTCAGTCACTGTGATCAGGATGAAGAAGACTCGTACCTTTAGTCGTTTCATACTAGTGCTCGGAATTGAAGTGAATACAAAATGACAGGAAAGAGAGCTGTGACGTCAAGAACCCGGGACAGCGAGATGCCAGTGAAGTTTCAACGATGCATTCCCATGAATGGACACAGGGGGTGCGCCAACCGCCACTTAATAGCCACGTATAAGTCTGTGCCAGCAGAATGTTCACCGAGTGGTTGCCCCGAACACCATTGATTCATGGTTAACCGGCATGCTTTTAAGCAACAAACTTATTACTACCAGCATGATGCGCTTTGCAGTGGTTGGAACTCGCACTTAAGTTGTGGCTGAATGATTTTATTCGTCAACTTGGCACAAAGTCTCGTTGATGTCGTATGGTAGTTGATGTAAAGGATGTACAAGTACTTCCAAATAAGCACCCGAACGTAAAATTAACAACAACCATTAAGTCGCACTCCTTCTCCATTCCACTCCCTTTAGAATCATAATTACTCTAGCAGTGCAGCAGGCATGCACCGCCGAAAGTCTAGCAAGGAAGACGTAGACGACGGTGACACGTTTATCCTCATTCCAGACAATGAGCCGACGGCGGCGCCCACGTTGACAGCGGCGCCTGCAAGGCTTGGACTATCACACCTCAGTCCAGGAATACCAGCACGGCCACCAACAGTGAGACGTCCACCTAGCATTTCCCTAAATTCACCACCTAGTTCGCCCTTCCGTGCATCACATGCTCGGGTACGGAGCATATCCTCAGGTCCGTTTATCCCACCCGTGTCATCCCCGCTCGCAAATACGTTTCACGTCCCACTTCATCCATTTGAACCGGGTCAGGTTGACGACGCTGCGGAAGGGCTTAGAGGACACGGACGAAGACACAGCCGAGTGCATTCTCGCAACCTATCGATATTCTTTCCTCGACCACACGCAACCATCTCTGAAGATCTCCCCTCAGACGTCGAATCTACCCCAAATAACCATTCACAGTCCCAATTCAATCTTCATATAACCGCATCGCAAAGCGAGCCCCTTCAAATCGGGCACGACCTTACAGCTTCTTTTTCATTCGGCTCCTCGGGCTCCATACCCAAGTCAAACTCTACAGGTGTAATCCCAGCTGGCGTGACAGCACGTAGAGGTCATCATCATAAACATTCACTCTCTCATAACTTCTTTTCTTTCCTTGACCCTGCTCGTCAATCACAACCGGAAGCAAAACCTCAAGAGTTACATACGGCTCCTACCCCTGCTCCGATGTCTCCATGGAGTCCGGTGAGCAATATCCAAGGCGGAGAGAGCACAAGCTCCAGTAAGGTCGATCTCACAACAGGAACCAGCTCTCGTTCCAGCTCAGCATCACCTGCGCCCCTTTCTTCGCCTTATTTTTCTTTGAATATAAGGAAAGACGGTCTTTTGGCGCGAGTTGCATGCATACTGCAATTCTGCTTGGGCGGGTTGCTCTGGGTGCGCGGACAGGCTATCGGGTCGTTGGCTTGTACAGGCCTAGGGTATTGGGTTGTGTTCGACGCGTTTGGAATTGCAGTGGGTGGGCCTCTTCTTGGGAGACGCAAGGGTGGTTTTAGGTGAGTTTTGTTCTTCAGTCGTCTCCACACATATATTGTTGCGTTGTCTGCGCAAGTGCCCATGTATACATGTTCCCACATATACCCACTCTCTACCCCCAATGTTACTGCCCTAAACTAATCCTCTACCAGCCCAGCACGCACACAAACAACCCTGCTCTTCGCTCAATGTGTCTACCTCATGTTCGCAGGTGTGTACGTAGCCAAAGAAGCTGTTGAACATATTCTACTTTCCACGGGACACGGACATGGTCACGGGCGCCCTTCCCCTTCTCTCTCCTCTTCTGTTGCATCACCATCAGCTTTCAATGCATCCTTGAACGCCGCTGGGGGTATCACGCGAGGCCTGGGTCTGCATGGCGCAGGTGAGATGGGGAATGATGGACATCATCATCATCGGGGAGATGAGAGACCTGAGATGTTGGGGTGCGTCTTCTCCTTGCCTCGTATGGATTGGTGTTGGGCTCATGGATTTGATGTCTCTTTTTTGGTTTGGTCTTCCATGGGGTTCTGGATCTGCTTCTTGTGCGGGGGATCTACGCTGCATCCTACACGATACTTCCTACGCCAATTGCAGATTGTGTTATCCACTCGGTCTTGTTATAATGGTCCTCCTCTCGCTCCTCGCTACTTCCATTGTGTTCGAACATCACGATGTGTTGGTTAGAGGTGTGTATTTTCGTTCGTTCGTCCTTCTACGTCCTTGTTTTGTTCAAGTCTGTTTCGTTTTGTCTGTATCCGAATCCTGTTCGTTCGTTATGTCATTCATTCACATTATATATTGGTTCTTCTCAGAGCTGGATGCGGGGTGATGTTTTTTGTAGTTGTGGCTCTGGATACTGATTGCATACTCATTCTAACGCGCACCTTCCCCTCCCTCCTTTACACCTCAACTGACGCTTCCACCAGTAACTAACAAACACATACATCTCCCATCCCCGCTCTCTCTATTCCAGCGCTCCCGACTTCCTCCATCGTTCTCGGTTCCAGGAAGAGGACAACCGCAAGCGCCATGGGAGAGAATACTGAGGAATCCGTACGCTCTTCCTCCAATTCTGTTTTGTTTGGCGATATTGGCGGGTGAGATGGTTTTGAATGTGTGAGTGGCTGTTCTTGTTTTTGTTCGACGAGTGCCTTTATTACTCGACTTCATTCATTCTCGCCACGACCTTGTCCTCATTCGCAAGACTCCTTCCTGCTCAACGACCTACCTTCGAGTAATGTTACTCAATAACATGACCTACGCTGACTCTCCACGTAGAGCACACTACACGCCCTTCGACCTTTCTCTGGCAACCCTCCAGGTTATTATCACCACGCATGTCGCATATGCAGCGTGTACAGTCCTAGGCGGTGTATTATTGCAGACTGCACCTGCAGCATCGTTCGGTGGCGTGGGTGGTATAGGCACGGGCATAAACGCAAAAGGCACAAACACCCTAGAATCCAAAATGGAATCCTTTTGGCGCGTCGTCCGCGAAATCGAACGACACGAACATGTCACGAGTCTCCCTGCTCCACATGTATGGCAGGTGTGTCCGCCCGGACAGGGGGAGACGAGGTCTTCTGGATTACGGTCTGCGCCAGGGTTGGCATTATCGTCTGCGCAACGATCTGTTCTTTCACCCTCTTTTTCCGACGCGCCAAGAGGACCAGAGCCACAGTTGATAATCACGCTCTCACCACATGTCCCGTCTTCGTTGCGCGATGAAGAGGTATTGAAGTTTACACGGTGGGCATGTAAAAGGGTTAGGGGGGCGTTTGTGGGTGATGGAATGAGGGGGCTTGGAGTGGAGGTTGAGGTGTGCGTGGGTGTTATCAGGGGGTAGGTGTATGGGGGAAGCGGGGGCGGCAGCGCTATATACCCTTCTTTATGTTTACCTTTCCCAGCTACGCTGAATACCCTTCTCATTCCGACAGGCTGAGAATTGCAAAATATTACGCTGATTCTGGCCACACGCCCACGGCGATATTATGGTTGGTCAATCCAGAAGTTAGCTAGTGCCACTCTACATATTTAGCTCGGTTGACACGCACGCGATGGAACTACGATGGAGTATCTGGTACAAAAACGGCTTGTCGACGTGCGCTGGGAAGTTGGAACACCGGTTAACCAATGGTCAAGCGCTCAATAGTTTCCAGGTTCCTGATTACTGGGTTACCATATCTCTGCTGTGTAACTAAAGATACGCCCAAAACCTCCGATTCCCCACGAGGTTGAAGCTTGAAGCAATGTGGCACACGACCACGGAATCATAGGCGAATCATCATGCATCCCATACATGACAGGTATGTCCAATTGGACAGTCGCTAGCTATCTATCATTCACCATGAGATTTTCTGCGTGTGCATCACGGAAGTTGTTTCCACCTCTGATTCGGCATCTCCCTTTTCCACGTCAAGATCTATTCTGTTTCTTTGCCCACCAATGTGACCTGAATTCGCTTCGAGTCTTACGACAACAGGACTGTGCCCACACAGTCAACCCTGCTGACAGATATTAATGTCCGGAGGAAATATAACAGTGGGGCCGTCCATGCTAATTATTTCATTTCAACTCTCCTCCGCAATTCCTGTCGCTGTCGGTCTTCGTCCCCGACTTTATAAGCTGAGGTACTATCATGCTGAGTAAATTGTGACATATGGACCTGCGGGGGCTTCATAGGATATTGTGGCACGTTTCGCTGTTCCATTTCCTCGGTCATTCGTCTAGCACTGGCAGTCGAGAGGTAGTGTTGACAATTGATCGTGATGCGGATGAGCGCCATGTAGAAGGCGATCGACATGATGGGCACGACCTAGTCACTCAAGGCTCAGTGTTGTTTCCATGCAAGAGGTAAACGGTGATTTCACCATGTCTGACAGAACAGATTCTCCATCGTTTTCGGTGATAAAACAGATCAGAAAGGCGAACAACAGGGGCATCCACAAGAATGCGCACAATTGGTATCATAGTCCTTTTCAAAAGCAGACTTTAGAGACACGACATACCAGTAATCCTGGACACTTTCAGGGTCTCGACACCGGGCTCGTACTTCAACTTAACGGTAAGAGTCGAAACGATGAATGCTGTGATCCACTTCCTAACGTAAGACGTCTTCGGGATAAGCTACTAGTGGTTTGTGAATTACTGTAGACCGCACAAAGGCCAGTTACTGCGATACAGTATCAGAGCACACGGCTTCCAGAGTATTGTTGCAAACCTGACCTATGATACTACACTACAGCAAAACTGGTAGGATGGTCACCCAGACGGATTGTCAAATAAAATAGCAGCGATAAACCTTTTGCTAGACAATGCATTCTCATAAGCCACATGGTTTTAAACGCAGATCAAAATTAAGAACGCGCCACCGCCCCATCAGCAGTACGGTTTGGAAAATGAATAACGCATGCTTGATCACACATGTCTCTCCCGTAACGTCTGCGAAGAACACCTTTCCAAGTAGATATCAGTCTAGAACCGGATGACCCAATTACGTCGGCACCAGACAGTTAGAATAGTCATTTGGAATTAGAACAATATTCTAAATGCTGCGGAAAGTGATCCAGTGTCTTACAGCATTCAGAATCCTAGAAGATTTTAATGAGAACGTTAAACGTCTGGAGTATCGTCCCTTGCCACGCTGCAATCTAGAAATGCTTTCCAAACCGCAGATCGATCGTATCTGAATTCTAATGCGCAGTGTTGGGGTGTCAAAAGGACGGTTACAACATAGTCAGAGTTTGGAAGCTTCGTGTCTAGAGCATGTCTTGGACGTGTTTGACATGCGGACTTGGGCTCGTGACAAACCGACGGATATACAGACGCAGTCCAGACTAGTCACAAGTCTAATGCAGACTTGGAAAACAATGACATTCGACGACGGCACGAGGACTTGAGAATCTATATTTTGATTTAGAATGATGCTCTCAATGCTGCGGAAAGTCATCCAATGTCCGAATCCTGATCCGTTTGACACGTTTCGCAAAGTGCAAGGATATCGAAGACTGCTCTCTGCTATCACACTTCCTTGACTTTGCAAAGCCGAGAAGGACGAGGCTAAAGCTAGTCACAACTTTGCTGCGACGGTTTTTTGACGCATCAAGTATCGTGTATTGCGTGTGCAGGAGGTGTTTTTCACGTGCACTGGCCAAGTGCATAGCAAAGCTGGCAGTCGTGACTCGCCAAGTTGCCACGGTCATCTGATATGGTTCAAACTCTTCAATGATAACTATGTAACTTACAACTCCGCAAAAAGAACGTGCCATAGTGCTAGACTTCGAAAAACGACGGTATTCATTGGAGGCAGTAGTGATCGTGGCGACAGGCCCGGTGTTTTGGAGGGTATGGCAGGTGTTGCCATTGGAGTGGCAGGTGGCCGCAGTCACGGTAGACCTGGAAGTAATGTGGGTTAGCCCTCAATATTCAACACACAATATGTGCCTTGTATCGTCTGGTCGGAGACCTTGATGTCACGCCGCGACATGACTCGAAGGTTGTATATATCTGGTAGTAGACAAATATAACAATACAAAACAATTTGTGGGTATCGTTCTGTGACCTGTCAAACATGACTGTTAAACACTAAATCCACCATACACTCCGTCCAACGCTTCTCTCCGTGGAGTATTCCATAGGATGCAGCTCGAACTCTCAACTGATACATATTAGTGAGAGCTTGGAAGGAGTTTGAACCCCTCCGCGATGGCAGACGCCTCAACCAGCTTTCACGGGGACGCGTGTGATGACCCACGGGCCACCATGCATGTACAGAATGGTATTTGGCAGGTATCATATTCTAGCGGCTGACCATTTGAATTCTCGCACACCACATGTGATGCGGCTGCTTCATTAGCAAGTTTGGCCTTTCAGGTTATGAACTTTTTATTAATTCTTTGGGAGAATGTAGAACCGGCTGCAAGGGTTTTGGACGGATAGAACTTAGTTGGTCATAAGCGTGATTTCAGCATTGTTGAGCATGTGGACTTCCCGGTAAGTTTATATTAATGGACTTGCCTGGTTGACGTTTGCATTCCGTTTCATGGAAGGCTCGAACAAGTCCGAGGCTTCATACGAACATGGTTGGTAGGCTGTTAGTCCAGTGGAAAACCTCACTACTGCCTGGATAAGGATTGCGTTTTTACACCATCCTCCTTTGGTAGGTTTGGCTATTGAGTGGCGGTGAGAAATATGATATTTTGTTACAATTCAGTCATTGAAGTGAGGTTCTCTTCAAACTTCAGGGTTCCAGGCCTATCAAAGCAGATGATCCTTACGTGGTAGCATTTTTTGTAATTCCCCCATCACGCTGGCACCTTCCAGGTAGTTCAATTTGCCCTTATTGAGCAGGACCTTGTGTTGGAGTCCGATGAACCGGAGACAAAGCAGAAGGGAAGTTCTGAAGAAGCTGAGAATCGAGGCATGAGGGGGAGAAGATGAGCAATGTGGTATGAGCGCAAGTCAAAAAGAAGCCTATCAGCGCCTCGCGCTGATGTCGGCCGAAGTTCTGAGACATTCGTCAATATAGTTATGTTTAATTTTTATTTCCTACTGACCTAGTATAAAGTCAAGC